>JAAAKE020167124.1:0-29851 GCA_010014785.2 Anisolabis maritima
TTTTATTTAATGAAAAAATCCCTCCTGCCCGGGATGCGAACACCGATCTCCTGTGCAGAACGGCAACACCCTACCGACTACTCCACAGAGCTCTTATCTAGCCAAGGGGTAGCCGCTTTTTTTATTAAATTTATATTTTATTAAATTGCTCATGCGTGATAAAAGATAATAATTACCAATCGGCCAAGAGACATCTTTAATCGGGTTAGTTCTACTTTGATCCCTCTTCATTCTTGATCTTTTTCTTAGGAGACTAAGTCACTCTGAAAAAGGATTGGATTCGGATTAGAGAGAGAGAGAGAGAGAAATAAAATTATATAGATGGGGAGTGAAAATACGAGGTACGAAATGTAAATATGCTACTGTGGGTAAATGCCGGTAAATTCATAATGGGAAGAAGAGGTCAAAGTTCAAAAAATGATTGTCACATTTAAACTTTTAGCAAAAGAAATTTACTAAATTTATCAACATAAACCGGGCTAAAGTTGGTTTTTCTTCTATTCCCTTTATGCTAGTCTTTCCCGCCTATAAAACATCAGGCTGTACGTCAGGCCGGCTTGTTTCTTCTCTCGCATCTGCATTTAATGCGAATAAAAGGATTAAAGATAAAGAAAGAAGAAGTGACTGAGTTGAAGTTTACCTCCTCTGAAGCCGAAAAGATCTCAAACAAATATAAAGACAATTTTATCCTAATTGAATAAGTTCAATTGAACAATATTTTTTTTTTATGGAATTATGGTTTTGCAATAAACAATAATAGAGTGATTGTTTCCTCTTTTAAACCATAATATAATGTTGAGAAGAGGAAAGGGAAATGGAGCTGAGTGCGAATATAAGCATGCAGGAAAGGAAGGGAGTAGCATTAATCTAGTCCGGAGAAGAAAGTCCGGGGCCCATTTCGCGCTCGCCGCTCCTCAGACACATAACTCGCCTTGCCAATGGAATCCTCGAAATGCGCTCTGAACTGATCTTTGCCAGGATTAAAGTTGGCCCTACTTCTGCTGTTCATACTGCTTTAACAAGCAATTTCCGAAACTCTTTTGGAATTATGTTTATGTTTGGAGAGACATAAAACGAGATAACATCTGCATTTTTTTTTTGTAACTTGAAAAAAAAAAAAAAAAAAAAAGGAAAATATAAAGTGAAATCTGAAATAAGGAGCAATTTAGTATTCTGATGAATTTTCTCATGCTCTTTAATTTAATAGGACATATTTTAATGTTTAACAGTGGCCAATAAAAAGGTTAAGGAAGAGATTTCTTTAAGTCTTTTTCGGCTTCTGGGGCCATTTATTCTTAGTTCATATTAATTTAAATTAATTGGTATTAATATAATTAATTTATTGCTCCGGTTGGAAAGCAAACCACTTTGACCAGTGGTGAGCAACCGTCTAAACAATATTAACAATAATATTTTCAAGTGGGCCGCACCTACCAATATTATATAATTTTTAATCAACCAATTAATGATTTTGAACAATTCAAAAATGAAATTTGCAATACAGTAAATGAAATTTCACTTGTTATGGATAGAAATTCATTTAGAGAAGGAAGTAGGAGATTCCAAAGTTTAGTGAAAATTAAGCAGGTTAAATTAAATAGAAAAATTTGGTTTAATTTTCAAATATTTTAAATAAAAAATGTTACCTAGATTTTTTAAGGGATTTTTTCTATTCTAGTCCCGATATATTCCCCAGGTGCTCTTATACTATCCCCTTTAGATCGTTTTTACCCGGGCGTTTGATTAACCTGAATATTTAGATTTTTAGATTATTACTTTGCGGGCCGCCGAGAAAGAGAAAAGGCACTTATTTAAAAAAAAAAAAAAGATTTTTTTAAAATTATATTTTAAGCAATAAGTGCTTATTAAATGTCAATATAATCGTTTTAGCGATTTAAAATAATTCATTAAAATCAAACTAAAAATGAGGGATCTATAAATAAAAAAAATAGAGATTTTTAGCGAGGGTTTGGGCTATCTGCCTTCCTCACTCATTTTTCAAACTAATTGATAGAAACCTAATTTTTAGACATTTTGAAAAATAGAGTTTGGCTTTGTAAAAGGTAGTGGCTTTCAAAACACTGCCTCAAGGAACCACTATAAGGGGTTATATAAGTATCGTTTAAGATAGATGCGTGCAATGATTGTTTTGACTAGGCAGGTGTGCTTTGGTGTAACGGCAGTATATCCGCCACGAAGGAGAATGGTCCCTGATTCGAGTCATGCCCAGTCAAAAGAATCATCTTGCACTCATTTATATGTGCTAGATACTATTATAATAATATATTTCAGAAAATTCATCAACTTTTCAGAAGGAGGAAGGTTTTTCATTTATTCCTTCATAACTTCTTTACTATAACACTCAGAGGCATAAAATTGCTTGTAATTTAATATCTCATAATTATCTTTTTTTTTTTTCGAGAAGCTAATAGCTAATAGTTTTTTTTTTTTTTTTAATTGAAATTTTTAAGTTGGAAATGTCGATCCATCTAACAATCCAATTGAATGAAATTTTATAGTGTGAAATTGAATTATATTTTTTTTTAGTTCAATTATTTGGGTCAATTATGGAGTTTGGTTTCAATCTTCATCAGATATGATGATTGTACCTGATCAATTAAGGCAATTTCAGCTTTGATGATGACCTTATCCCAGGATTGAAATCATATTTGTGAGAATATGTAAATTTTCTTCTTTTACTCAATTTCATCTGTGCCTCAAAGCATATTCTTAACATTGTCCCGATGATACGTATGTTTAATAAAAAACAAATAACCCTTAAAGAGTGATTCACCAAGAAGGACATTGAAAATTTTATGGTGAATTGGTTTTGAGATCTATTTGACAGATTGAATGCCACCCAAGTTGATAATTATGCTAATCACAACTCTATGGCAAAGAAGAATAAGAAAATTAATAAAAAAAAAAAAAATAATTTTGTTTGTCGGACACAAAACAAAAGAATAAATCTTAATTGTCTACAAGCCTCTCGGGTCAATAATTATTGAAAGTCCCATCCAAAGGCTCCAATGTTCTCAGCGGATTATTGACTAGAAAGGGGCGTGATTCACCCCCTGATTTCGATTCCAGGTCCCCCCTATTTCCAAAAAAAAGGGGAGGTTCACCCCATCACGTGCGCGCCGCTCGGCAATTCCACGTATAAAGCGAATCAATTCGGCGCGAGACGATTTATGTCCCAACTTTTAGGTCATTCTGCACAAGTAATCTTATGTTAGAAACGATTGGCCGAATATTTCGAGGAGCATTGTGTTAACGACATGCTCGAGTGGACCAAGATCCCTTCTCTGTTTATTCAAGACAAGATACGACCAGTTGATAGAACTTAGATAAACAATTTATATTTCTAGAAGGAGGATCTTATAGGTTATCCACTTTCTTTAACTGTCGTGACAATATTTTATTCTAAAAGAAACGGTTGGCGTGACGGGTCAAATGGCTCAAGAATTATGATTCTTGGGGGGGGGAAAAAAAAACAGTAAATTGAAAAAGAAAATATTGAAAAACTTTTATTGTAACTAAAATATTAGGAAACTTTTTTTGTTTTGTTTTAATTTCAATTAATTTATTTGAAGAAGTTTATGTTAAAATTAGTTGTTGGTGTTGTTTTACAGGTACTACGAGACGGGGTCAATCCGTCCCCGAGCTATTGGGGGTAGTAAACCCCGGGTTGCAACGGCAGAAGTTGTTACCAAGATCTCACAATTCAAACGTGAGTGTCCGTCCATCTTTGCCTGGGAGATAAGGGACAGATTGCTTCAAGAAGGCGTCTGCACCAATGATAACATCCCAAGTGTAAGTTGATTTTTTTTTTGTTTAAGTTAGTGAATATTGGGATTAAAATTAAATATTTCTCTTGCTCTCAAGCTCTATTGCCTTTAAGTTCTCAAAAGACCTCAGGAACCAATAAATCAGGAAAAATGCAAATATTTTATATAGTGTAGTGAATCTGAATACACTAGAATCTGAAATATAGACGATACATAGTGTGTTATGTCTGGCCGTAGCCAGAATATTTTTTAGGACAGTGTGTAAATATGAGAAAAAATATATTCGGAGTAAATGACACAGGATCAAGAAAAAGAGGCTTAATTATCAAGGAGCTATTTTAGAGAAGATATAATTTTATAATAAAAAACTTTTTTTCAGTCAGTATGCATACCAATACAATAAAAAAAACCTGAAGTTTATTTATTCAAATACTAGAGTCAAAGACACACTCTGCTGCAGTGAACTATTAAGACAAGTTGATTATTTCATTTCCTATTCAAAAAGATTGGTTGGTTAGTTAAATTGACCTGACTTTTAGAAGAGGTAAAAATCTTGCTTCGTGATATAAGACTCAGTGGTTCGCCTATTATATTGAGGGACAAAGATAAATCAAAGAAAAGTGCAGTGAAATTTCATTTTATTAAAAAAAAGTTAAGGTAAGTGGATTGGGACCATCTTCAGAGCTTCAGAGGTCTCAGAACCGAAACGTTAGCTAGAGGATATATTTTTTTAAATAAAAACTGCACTGTTCTTTGATTTGTCTTTGTTACTCAATATCTGCCCAGCCATATACCTTGTAGTTGCATACATTATATTGGCTATTAATTAATTTAAATAAATATGGACCGAACCTAAATGATCTCAGATGCCGAAAAAAAATTTTAAAAATATCCTATTGGATATTGAAATTTTTTATGTTTGTAATTATTACACTTCTTTTTTTCTCTTTTTTGAATAGTAAAAATGCATCTCTAGATTCCTTGCTTATTCAGCTCCTCTTTTAATCCGGCTCTGAATTAAACGCTTCATAGAGTAGGACTCTGACTCATTCACTCCTTCTCCCTGCAGGTCTATTGTCTTTCATTTATGGATTCGGCTTACGTCAAAACTGGTGAAAATTATTTAAACTAACCAAAATATAAATATGAAAAATTATGCTGATATATTTAATTAAAATAATAAGCGTTTGGATGACTTTTTTAATAAAAAACACTGAAAAGATTTGGATTTGCCTCGAAACCCCCAGGTCGCATTACGCCCTGTTATTTAAAAAAATTTCTTACTTCTTGTTAAGTGGCACATCAATTCATTAAGCAATTTCATAAATCAGATGATTCTTTTAAAACAATCTAATTTTACTTTTGTTCGAAAATAAAAAAAAAAAATTGTTTCAAAAAGAAAATAAGAAATATGAAGATTGAGACGATAAGCTTAGAAGGGACTCAATTCCCTAGTAGAAGTTATCTATTGTTATGGGAACGAGAAATAGTTCATAATGTTTGATCTTGGAAAAAAGGAGAATTGCATTTTTGTGCTCGAAACCTGAAAGTTTATCAGAGTGATCGCAAAAGAGATCCTGATATGACACATTTTGTCTTCGGCTTTCTCTCTCTCGTCTCTCGGCCTCTTATCTTGTCTACCGAATGAGGATACATCTACACATCGACGACGATGACTACAAAAAGAGAGTGAGAGGGGGGGGGGGGCAAATGTGCCGAGCGTTTCGATCGGTGGCTCACGTCTTCGTCTTCGTTTTCGCGATGGCTGATTTTTTCCGCGGGCTCTAGAGATTGCGTTACCATGGAAATTTGCATCCGATAATATCACCATCTTTGTTTCTCCCTGTCTCACTCTCTCTATCCATCTCGCTCTCTCACATTAGGCTATGGTCTTTTTTTCTGTCCTTCTCCCTCCTTGCTTTTCTTATATTTCCCATTCTCTCTCTCTTGACTCCCTGTCTTTTGAAAAGATGCGAAAGCCGGTGCTTTCTTTATTACCCCTCGAGAGCTGGGAGGCATTTTGAGGGTGACTAGGAGATGGCAGGAGGAAGGGGTCGCTAATGTATAGCGGAAACTTGGGATTGAAGTTTTTAAAAGGGGTGCCTCCGCCCCCGATGTCTGCTCTTTTAGAACCAGGTTAAAAGGCAAATCTCAAAGATTACGACAGAAAAGCAGAATAAGTGTTTTGTTGAAACAATATTTCTAATTATATTTCGGGTATAATTATTAAAATGCATTTTTGATTTATATAAGTTTGCAAATTCAAATATTAAAATATCACAAAGAGATCACAAAATTTGATTAATTTTTTGTTAGGATGACTTTTTTTAATAAATCTTTATTTATCGTTGTTGGTATATATATATAAACTTATTAGAAAAGAGCTATTTGGGCGTAGCTTGAATCAAAGGAAGATAGGGACACTTCCTTCACTCCCATTACTAAACTAAGCTAAATTTTTGAAATTTCGACATCGAATGCGAATACTTTCTGAATATATATTACATATATAAGACAAAGTAAAAAATTATAACTCTATGCCTATATTTCATAGGCTTCATGGAATTTTATATCTCCTTTAAATTTAAATAAACTTTATTTATTTTAAATACGTTATCAATACAAAGATGAAGAATTGCAGTGGAGGGGGAAGATTTCGGCCCGCTGATTGACGCATGAGCAACGAAGGGTCTTTTGTAATAATTTTAATACTATCAGACATTTGAAATAGGCATATATAAAATGATCAGTAATTTTTATTAGAGAAAGCTTAGGAGATGATCGGAAATGATATTTGATAAGGAATAAAGGAGAGGTCAAACACCAAAAGGAAAATTTTTAATTTATTATTGTTGCATTTTATAATTTTCTTAAGCCCCCACTAACCGAGAGATTAGATATAGTAACAATGTCAATAATGATAACCTTAAAACCCAAGGGATGTGCGTTCGAATCCCAGACAGTTCGTTGAGAATTGAATACCAATTGGTATTAATAAATCTGCCTGGATAATTGTATCGGAATATTCTATATAATATATCGTTTAAAGTTAATATGACCCTAGCCTATAAAGAGTATAAAAAAAAGTATAAATATTCGTTTTTGATAGATATTGGGAAAATTTTGAAAAAAATTGATTGAACAAAAATTTTTAGTCATAAAAACTTGGGATAGCAGAGGCTTCTCATAATTTAATGCGCCTTTGAATGAAAAAAAAAAAAACAATGCATCAAATGATCTGAGGCACTTAAGAAGATATATGAGCAAGTATCCAACTTACCTATGATATTGTCCTGCAAAAATGCACTCATTGATACATACAGTTCAATGAATGAATGACAAGTTTCAAATATTTAATTTGCTATAGATGGCTTTTGACATTGAAATAAAGAAATAGCTAATACTGAATCTCTTCAATTATTTTTATTTGCTTTGAAGAGTGTGACATTATCAAAAAGAGAGAATAACAGGGGCGCCACTTCAAAGGGGCCTTTGGACATGAGTCAAATTCTTCTTAAAAATTTACTTCCCAGGCTTGGCTTTTTTTTTATTGTACTGAATTAATGATTATATTTCAATATCAAAAATTTAAATATGTTTTATTGATTTTGAAATTTAATATTATTTTTCTGACGTAAAATATAATTTTTAATTATTTTTCTAAAAATTTTATTAGTGAATCCATTAAAATTCTTTCTAATATGCTCTCACATTTACAACAAATAAATGGGTCAGAGTGGCTAGAGAAGACACCTCTCCCTAAAGGAGAGATGATATAGGCATTTGAGGAAAATGACTAACATTTCGATTCATGGCTGTACTGAATGGAAGTCATTAGAACTCGCTAATCGGACAAGCAGATTCTTTTTATTATCTGCGCCTCATTCAATATTTATTTATTTATTAATGAAGAGCAAGCAGCAAGTGGCGGCAAGCTGCATCATGGTTTAATTAACATTTATTAGATGATTGAATGAATATCCAGATAGAGAAGAGGATTCTTGAGCTGTCTGGTTCTACCACCCACACCACCCCCCCTAATGAAGGGGGGCAGATTTTATCCTGCGCCCCGTAGCACATGGATGTTTTAAACGTGATTCGTCACGCTTGAGCGCCCACGCAGACCAATCAATGCCTAGCTCCGCCCACCAACACTATTTTTCGCAGCCGGCGCCCCTCCCCCAACCCTGGGGCGCTGTTTGGGTGGGGGTGCTGGGCCCTGGCGCCCCCTTTTCAGACTAACGCTGGCAACGCAGTCTTAGCCAGGGGAGAGGAGCTGGCGCCCAAAAGGCCTCTTTCTCTTTCTCTCATCTTCGTTCTCCTCTCCTTCTCACTCTCTCTTTCCCTTTGCCTCTTCAATCCTACGGTATTGAACTTTTTCGATTTCTTTTCACGATGATAAACAAATCCGCCAGCTGATAAGCTAGATATTCTATGTAATAACAAATAATAATATTATTATCAAAGTTGTAATACAATTTAGTTATGATATTTCAGTGTTTCTCTACATTTGAATATGATATATGAAAAATTTTTCCAGAATTAAAAAAATTAAAACAGTACTCAGGAATTCATAAGTGCATTTTTCATAAATAATAGGGATTAGTTATTTTGTAAAAGAGATTAAAAAAGGTTTAAATTTCCCCCGTCGGGGCATTCTAATCAACTTACCTAATAACTCATCTAAGAAATAATATTTTTAATTTATTATTATCTAATTTATATAAGAGTATCTAACTATAAAGGTAAACCAACTCTTATTTATTATAATAATATCTGAAAAAACGAAAAAATTTATTAAACCATAAAAATTTTTCCTAACATATAATTGATCAAATATAAAAAGATGTAAAAAAAAAGTTAAGGGTTTTACTAAACGCTTTTTACTAATTCAGAAATATGATAAATTTATTTTTCAAATATGAATTTATAGTGACCATTAGAAAGAATCTCAGTTAAACATTTAATTTAAAATATTTCTTTCAAATTTTTGATTTCGTTTATTTTTCTTTGACAATTTTTTCCTTAGGAATTTTCATTTGACTTTTGTTTACAAAACGACAACACTCTTTGCAGGCCTCTTTCAAAATGTTTTTGCACCCTGACAACAAACGAGCATTTAAAAATCACTTTATATTTCTTTTAAAAATGGGAAGAAATTTAACGCTCTGGGATTATTTTAAATTTTTTTTAGGATTAAAAAAATATTTTTGGAGCTATGGATGGATATTAGCAATTTTACATTCTTAGAATAGACCTGGCACACAAAAGGCTTTTCTCTTTTTTCCCTCTCTGGCTCCGTTTCCTCTATACTATTGCAATTTTTTGAACCTGTTCTATTTTTTCCATGATGATAAACAAAAGCGCAAGATGATAATCTAAATATTGAAGATATATAATATTCAATAATAAAATTACAATTATTGAAATAATATTTATCTCTATAAATTAGATAATTAATAAATAATAGGATGGCCAAGACTTGAGATACTTATTCTTTAAGCAAAAAGGTTTTATCCAATTTGTAGTTTTCCAAAAAGTAGCAATTTTATTCGTCTATATCAGCGGTTTCCAAACTGTGGGGTATGTGATTAGTTATTTAGGGGTACGCGAAATTAAGATATCACCGGCGGAGTATATATACATTCTTGCAATAAAAAGTACATAAAACAAATAAAAGGGGTACAATTTGGTGAAATGAGCTCAAATCAAAAAAGGTTGGGAATCGCTGCGCTGCTATATGTGATTGTTCAGTCTTTAAGCTGAGATATTATATTATAACTATTATACCATATCATTTCTGGGGACAATTTTTTATTTCTTTTTTTTTTTTTTGTAATTTTGTATTTTTACCCGGGACTGATGTTGCCTATGGGAATATATATATGAAATATTTCTTGTAAATTTTTGTTTTAATTTGGAAGATTTGTTTGGAGTAATAAGAAAAATTTTAATGTTTTCCTATTTGTTTTTACACAATTAAATATATATGAATAACTTATATTAATATTATTAGATTTAATTTTTCTTCAGATAGGCCTATAGATTAATGTTCAAATAAATAGAAAAGAGAATATAAACGGTCATATATTATAATAAATAATAGAAAGGAGAATTTAAAGGGTCATATATTATATCATCCTATTATGACGACCCAGATACACAGGCCATTGACACGCTAAGAATATCTTTTGAATTAGCCTACATCTAGACTATTTGAGGTTGAATCTTTTTCAGCTCTTACAAAAGTATTTCACAAGAATACTTCCTTCTAAGTAAAACGCAATAGATATCTTCAGAAAGACTAAAATTTTGTGGCTATGTTTAAAATCCTTTCTGATATTCATGAAAATAATATATATCTATTTTGTTGAATTATTATTATTATTATTTTTTAAGTCTTTTTCGGCATCTGATATCAAATAGATATTTAAATGAATTAGTAATCTATATAATTTAAATGAAATTTATCGAAAGTGAACCACTGACTTTTAGATCATGGAACAACATCTCTATAGGGTAGAGAGGCGTTGAATAAAAATATTAGAAAGAAGAATAAATAAATTAGAATAAAAACCATAAATAAATGTTCGTTATCGAGTGTAGAGGAAGAAAAGTCAAAAAGTCAATTGCCTGACTTAACCTCCTCACTCCTCCCCCACTCTTGAATTTATCTTTATATCAAAATAAACTTTGACAATAAAATTTAAAATTATAATAATTATATTATTTAACAAGTATAATAAGTAAATAAAAAGTGTTTTCAATTAATATACACTTGTATGTATTTGTTCAAGCTATTATTTGTTAAATTTTTTAGTGAAAAATCTTTTTTTTTTTTTTTTTGTTTAATTCGAATAATTTTTTAAGGAGTATTGTAAAAGGGTGAAAAAAATACACACCGATTAATTAATTGATCATCGAAACGCATTCATGTATGCATCATTCATTTCTTTCATTTCAATTTTACCAACACCAGTCCACAATGAGCAGCATATCGGAAAGTCAGGGTTATTATTTCAAAATCTGCCTGTCGGATGCATAAACAAAATGGCCGCTTGCCTGGGCACAAAGCAATATTCCACTGGCGATTAATTGAATCTGATAAAGAGATGAGCAGTGCAAATGAAACGCAGTGCTTAGGATGGATGCGCAAACTCAATCGACACGACAGGCCAACAACACCACCAACACACACGAGCAGCCCTTTATGTTCTCATTAGCTCACCAAAAAACAACTCGAAAAATACTCTATTAAAATAAAAAATTTAATTGAAGGAAAAACCATTTGAACTGCTTGGAATTTTGCAAATAGGACAATTTTTTGGAATCTTGGTAAAATTTATTTTACAATTTATATTATATTTATACAAAATTTATTTATGAGCCTGTTCCAAAAGGTTAGTTTCTTCCCCTCCTTCCCCTCCGAGAGGTTAAAGATAGTGATATTGTCAATTGAAAACCTAAAAACCAAGGGGTATGGGATCAGATCCCAGGTGGTCCGAAGAAAATTTATTTAAATCAATTGAATACTAATTAATGTAAATAAATATGCCTGGATAACATGTATCGTAACTAAAATATATTTGTAATTATTTAAAGTCTATATGCAGAAAAGACTATAAAAAAAGCTTATTATTATCATAAATTGTTTATTAGTGAAAGATAGGTAATCTAAATGAGAAATGGAATTTTCGATTACTTCAAGCTTTTCGAAGAGTTGACCAAGCATGTTCAACTGTTAATTTCGAGGGAGACATAAGATCTTGAAGGTGTGACTCTAAAGGAGTTCTGGAGCAACTAATCAAAAAATCAATTATTGAATTGGTTATTTGGGTTACCTACTTTCCAGTAACAAAATTTATGGTACGTAATTTGGAAAATTGTAATCATGATTAGAACAAGAAAATTTCGAACCTTGGGCAAATGAAACACCCTTTCAAAAGTTTTTTCTATTTTCTTTTTTTTTTTTATATAGGCACCACGAGCTGCTATCTCTTTAATCCGACACTGTAATATCAATTTATATAAATAAATAAAATAAATAAATTTATTTACGACCTGCTTAGAGGCACAAGTCCTCGATGGCTAGGTCCAATCAAACACAAATACAAATTTATAAATTACATAAAACAAACAATTAACAAAACAAATACCAAAAATACAAGAAAGGAAAAAAAAGAAAGAAAGAAATGCATTAACAAATAACATGTTCATACATTTCCATCGAAAGAATATATATTTAATATATGGTAAGCTCTTGAGTTATTATAAATATATATTTTGATTTATCCCAAATAAATGTTCATTGGTTTGAGCGGGAATAGTAAGTAGGGCCTTTAGATAAAATGTCGACCCTAATTAATTATAGCAGTAAACCTGCAGAGGAAGATTCTCTATCCAATGATAAAAAACCCATAAAATCTCGACCGGTTCATAGGTTAACCTTATAAATAAAAGACGTTGTAAACCACCCATAAAATTCAATCAAAGATACTTGACTGAGTAATCAGCCAGTTACTACCTGACATATGGTGAGATGTGTATATTATAAGAGGGTTATTCAATTAGTATTTATTAGAGCAGGTGAAATTCTATTCATTTGTCTATTCTGAATTTTCAAAAAATGAGCAAAATTTGGATTAAATTATACATTTTTTTTATCTTTTCGCCATCTGAGGCTATTAGACAAGTACGATAAATTGTATATATAAGATTTATTCTAGTTATCTGTCCATTTTTATTTATTTCCAATGTTGTCTTGCTAAAAATTTAATTCCAAAATTTCACAAGACGCCCCCTTCTAACTGACATTTGATTTGGTATTATAAAGTCAATTAAGGATGTTTATTTCGTAAAATATACTACGACTCAAGTTTTTTCTACCTATATTGTTCGGACTAGATTATTAGCTCACTAACAAATCATAAACCCTCAATGGTTAATGGTCAAACATAGCCAGGGGAAGGGATAAAAGCTCCCTTGGTGATTAGAGCTTGGTAAAACATCCCTTGCCCTTCCCAATGCTCTCCTCCCTGGTGATATCACATCACGTCCCCCGTTTGCTAATTATAATATAAACAAACTTGACCAACTTCACTTTCGTTCCACTTTTTCTTTCAATTCCGAATAAAAGAGAATTGATAAATGTAGTGAGAAATGTATTCAAATTCCCCACGGCAAAAAAATTGATTTATCTAATAGTGTTGGAAAGAAACTTTTTTGTTTGCTCTAACTTGTGGATTTACTTTACTTTCTTATTTGGCTACCACACCTTTCAAATATCATATTATTTATGGCAGATATGATATAAATTGTTCCAAATAAAAATTAAGATTAATATCTTCTTGAAAGCATTTTGGGAACAACAATTTAAGATAAGGGAAAAAGAATGAAAAGAGCTTATCGAAGGACAAAAACAAACGACAAAAGAATTGTGGATAAAATCTTTAAAAAAAAAAAAAAAATAAAAATAATCTTTTTGAACTGTTAAATAAAATATAAAACAAAAATATTTAAAAATTTTTATAAAGAAATATATCAATAAGTGGATGATATCAAGACTATTTAAATTTGTAAATCTTGGAGACTTTTTTTTGGAACATATTTTGTAGTAAGGACCTTAAAGCTAGACAAATATTATTATATATTCATATCATCATATTGGAATGCAAAATTAAAAAATGATTTGGGAAGAATTTCGGATGCAGGGAGAAACCCCATAATTTTTCTGTTCCCTATCGCCTACCTGTCAAATATACAATAATATATATTTTCTTTGTTTTTGCCTTGTTCAATTTATTTGGGGTCGGCATATAAATAAAAAATACCGAGAAGAAATGATGACCAAGCTGATTACTCCTGTCACTTGTTGGGGAAGCCAAGGAGAAACACCAGCTTTAGTTCGGGCAACTCATGGTCTACATCCGCGTAATCACCAGGTGTAGGTCTTTGAGTATAATGATCAAATATAGAGTAATTTATGAGGCGGATTTTTGCAATGCGATTCGATGCGCACGGATCGGTCCAAGTGTGCGCCTATACCGTAGCTATAGCCAGATCTTGAACTGAAAATTTGGTATAATTTTGAATATACGGTTTGAAATTTTACGATATATTATATTTTTTAAAACGTAAAGAGATTCGGATTTGGCGATT
This sequence comes from Anisolabis maritima, assembly GCA_010014785.2. Taxonomy (NCBI): domain Eukaryota; kingdom Metazoa; phylum Arthropoda; class Insecta; order Dermaptera; family Anisolabididae; genus Anisolabis; species Anisolabis maritima. The sequence goes on from JAAAKE020167124.1 coordinate 13,947, forward strand.
TAGGATACTAGATAGGTCATTTAATGAAATGTCAGACCTTAATACTTAACCTGACTCCCTTTTTAAGCAAGAAGGTAAAAAAAAGATTAAGCAATTTGCAAAAAAGAAAAATTATATCTGGGCCTCACCAAATAAGTATAATATTAAAAGACGCTTTCCCGACACTTTACACTTCTCCAGGGATTCGATGCATGAATGTTTTGTGAAAAACATGTATAGGTATATTTTTTTTATTTATTTATTTTTTTTTTTGAGGGAAAAGCCTTAAATTAAAGACATAAAAACCCTCAAATCCTAACAAAAAAAATTCATTCCCCGGTTGGTTACCCCTGGTGTATCGTGCACTGATGACACACACCATTCCCTATCGCCGGTTTCGGGTTCTCTGACCCATTACCGGTATCGCCCCCCAATCCCGTTTTTCTGTCGTATAGGTATATAGATTCAAATTTCAACATATTAGCCCATTTGTTAAAAAATAAAAGTAATAAATAGCAATAAAAATATTCTAGTTATTTCCATAATAATTTATTGAATTGAAAAATTTCACAAAATTCCATTTTTTTTCTTAAATTTATTATTATTATTATTATGTGCTTCTTTTTTCTTTTCATCTTCCTCTATTTTTTGAAATTTAATTCGTATTTTATTTTCCGCTTTTGCTCCTTCGTTTCGCGCTCTCTGGCTCCGTTTCCTCCTGCTGGCAATTTATATCTGGCAGCAGGGTGTTTCTCTTTACAGAATCCCCCAGTGCGGTGTTCTTTTCTCCAACACATGCATTATGTATCCGGAGACGGAGTACGAATTCGCGGTGGTCTGGTCTAGTCTCCTCTTCGACAACATCGTCGTCGATGTTCTAGTGTCTTTGTAGGGGGTGCGGGAGAGAGGGAGTGTAAGACGCAAACGGCGCCTTTGGACCACCACCAATCTCCTCTCCTTTTTCTCTTTTTTTCTCTCCTTTTCTCCAACTATAGAATATTGCAACTCTTGCTTTGCAAAATACAAAAAAAAAAAAAGAAAAAGAAAAGAAAAGGCGTATATTTCCATTATGGGTGTGGACCACCTAAGCAGCACTTGAACATTATATTTTCAACAAAGGATAATTGTCAACGAACCGCCCAACAACTCTATAATGCCCTTCTGACAAATTTTGGATCTATTTCCAAAGAACAAATAAGCCGGCGCCTCCTTTTCCTCTAAATCCTCGACCCTCGAAATTGAAACAGTAGTTGAGTGAAAAACATTTTAAACATTGAGCAAAATATAAGAAATTAAAGGTAGAAATTTTAAGAAAATAGAAAAATAAAAATGTATTTTAATTTTATTCTTTAGCTTTGACATGCTTGAATTTTTGTTTAATTAAGTATAATGTTTAATTAAGAGTGCTTTGGAAATAAAATAATGAATTAAAATTTACAAAAAAATTCAAAAGAAGCATATGTATTTAATAATCATATATCAATATTAATTTATTATTTTAATATAGGCAACTTTTTTACTTTGTTTTTTATAGTATAAGGATCAACGGACCTATAATGACCATTGGTCATATGCATTGGAGTAAGAGAGTGTGAGGACTTTAAAAGGTGCTTGTTGAGGTTGGATTTGAAAGATTGGAGATTCTAAGTTTTAAGAGAGTAGCAGGGAGGTTGTTCCAGTCATGGGAAGTCTTGGGGATAAAGGAAGACTGAAATTTACTAGTTCTACTAGTCACAAGTTTAACGATATTGGGGTGTTAGGATGCATTGCTGACAAACGTTTTGGGAGGAATGATGAATTTTAATTCGGCAGAACATCGACCAAAAAACCTGTACCATCAAGGCCTTGTGCCTTTAAGCAGGTCGTAAATAAATTTAATTATTTATTTATTTTTATATGAAATATATGCGATCACAAAAAAATAAATCGAAATTTCAACAGAAATACACAGGTCTCCTGCGTCTAAAAAAAAAATAAATCTGCCTGTGAGTTTGTATGTTTGTGTGTGATCAAGATATCTCAAAAACGAAAAGCTAGGAACCCTTGTTTTCTTGTTTCTTTAATTATCGATTCTATTATTCATCTATGTTAGGACACAATTTTTTGTAGTCCTCCTTGGATTTATGAATAATTTCATTTAATATGTCCAATTCCAAAGACAACAGATTATATTAAAAAAGGGCAAAAATGGAGTCATTTACAATGGTACTTCATTTGAAGTTTAAACTTGAAAAATCGAAATGTCTTTTTAAGTATTAGCTTTAGAGAAGAAATACTCATATATAAAATTGCTCTATTTATTATTGTGAACAACTTTTGTCTGAGAAATATGTTTGTATTTCTTCCAGAAATCCTATCTAAAGGAAAACAAAAATTAATTAATGAGAATTTGTATTGAATTCAACACCTCAAGTGGAGAAGTTCTGAAAAATTTTATTTCAAGTTGAAAAAAAATAAGTATAAAATTTTTAAAAAATTAAAAAAGAACGCTTTTATTTAAAATGCACTACGGTAAAATAACTTGTTGCACAAAATTGTTGAATATTTATGAAAAATATAATGGCCGCTTATTGAATATTTTATTTAATTTTCTATTAATGGTTTTTTTAAGTTTCTCTTTTATATATTTTCACAAATATTTAAAATGCAAAAAGTTATTTTCCTCTTATTAGTTTATTTTAAATAAAAGCGTGTTTTTTTTTTTAAATTTTTATTTGTATGTTTCAATGATCTTTATGAGTTCGTTGATTCAAATTTATTTATTTGATTGTATTGATATTTTAAAAAATATTTTATATACAATGGAGACTTAGTCACATAAAGACTGATGGGCATTTACCAACCTATGTACACATTTTATATTTTATATATATTATTTTACATTAGAATATATAACAACTCCATCTACTCATTGCTTAATGCATTGAGCTTGATACTCTAAGTCATCATTTTTGGTAGAGATTTGTAAAGTAGTTATATTTTTTAATTTTATGCTCATTTCTAGTGGCTGATGATGCCGTTATTTAATTTGAGATAAAATGTTTCACTTATTAGGAATTTTATTTCGATTGATGCTATCCTATTCGTGAAGATAAATATATATTCTTCATCTATATATATATATATATATATATAATTGAATGTTTCTTTCTTTCTTTGTCCCGTATATACTAGACCGATATACACGCGGTTTTTTGCGCGGGTCCGCGTTCCCCGGAAAAGGATTAAGGCTTTTGAAATCCTCGATCTGACCAGAAGAAAGTTAGGAATCTAAATGTTTATTATTATTATTATTATATATATATATATTTTTTTTTATTTAAGAAACCTGTTTCTATGGTTACGTATAAGCATAATGTATATATAGACGCAAAAACTGCTGTGATTTGACCGCCATAATTACAATTTATGTAATGCAAAATACAAAAATAATAATGAATAACACAACACACATTAAGTCCCGAGGCTGACACATAGACACTCTAAAGAAAAATCCAAATGATTTTTAGAAAGTACCAACCTTCAAACGATATGTGTCAAAATTTCATGACAATCCGATTATTAGTTTCCAAGTTACATTGGTTTTAGAAACGCTACTTTGACACTGCACCGTATCACAAGTCGTTGGATACGATGACAAAATTGCACGAATTGAAGTTCGAATTGCTTCCCCATCCACCGTATTCTCTGGATCTGGCTCCCAGTTTGCAGACCTCAAAAAAATGCTCCAGGGAAAGAGATTTGCTCAAATGCTCAAGTCATAGTCGCAACAAATGCCTATTTTGAGTTCAAAGATAAATCGTTCTAAAAAAAAGGCATCGAAATTTTAGAGAAGCATTGGAATGAATGTATCATTCTGGAAGGAGATTATGTTAATATATAAAGTCGAATTTTACAAAAAAAAAATGTTTTTTTTAGTAGTTAGCCTCGGGACTTATTGAGTGATGTATTATGTAAATATCTAATTTTAACTAAATACACTAATTGATATCAAACTTTCAATTGTGTTCATTTAATCTATATATATACTTAAATCTAGCAATAGCGAAGCATTGCCGGATTAACTCGTTTATTATATTAATTTAGATCAGATTACCAAACCGAGGATACTGCACTTCTTTATTTTGCATTTTTAAGATTTTTTTTTGGATACTTTACTATTTTTAGAGAAAAAATTTTCAAATAAAAGTGTGAAATTATAATTTATTAGGAATTTTTAATAAAATCCTTAGTTTTTTTGCAAAAAAAAAAAATCTAATCTGATTATGTTATGTCTACAATCTTTTGATATTGATAGTATGATATTTTTATTTTTAGCAATCTATGTAAATGAATCTCATATCCTAGAATAATAAAAATGAAAGACAAATTTGGGTATTTGTTAAGAAGTAGCTCTGCCAATTAACAAAGGTTAATGGAAACAAAGGGTAGTAAGGGCTGAGTGCCTGAGGGGGATGAGGCAAAGAGAGAGAGTTAGGGCGTGTGGAGGAAGCTGGGGTCGCAGGATCCGGCGCCTTTGATGTACGAGTAAACAACCCGGGGACCAGGTATGAGAGACAAGGGCGTAGGGAGGAGGAGGAGGTACAAAAGGGCCAGCCAACGGCTCCAGGCGATCACGAGCCACACGCAAACAATCCACAATACGAACACGATCTACAAAAATCATGTCAAACAATTTGTTTGTGCCACTTGCAGAAATATAATGCTAGTATTATATTTAATAATATATATAAAAAAAAGAGAAAGAAAAAAAAATTAATGTATGATTTTGAAAATTTATAAAATTTCGTGTTATGAAAATTGTGAGATTAAAGAACGATGATGAATGTATTTTAATATCAATGGATGTCACCCAATTAGAAATAAATCAGGTTTTTTTTTGTTTAAATTTGTGGACGATTTGATCCTCTCTTATTCAAGTTAATTTTTCTTTTTTTTTTCTTTGGTCAAAATTCAAATAGAGACTAAACGACTAAAATAATCTAACAAAATATATAGACCGATATAACTTTAACTCAACTTATGGACCGGCCCCGGTCTTTAGAAAAAAAAAAACAAAACAAAAAAATGATAAAATAATGATAATTTCTTAATTGTTACATATTTACTTAAGTTAATTGGTAGCCAATTATTTTAAATAAATTTTATCGCCCACGAGTACTGATTCAGAAAGTAAAGACTACTCCAAAGGTTTTCTGGTTGTATCTATCTTTCTAAATTCAAAATTATAAAAATTAAAATTCTGAATTTTGGTTATCTTGGCAATTAATTGAATTAAGTAGTCAGTCTAAAAAATAGCTATATTTTAGAAAACGGAGGAAAAGGTGAAGGGGGGAGTTTAATATAGTGAGATCAAAAGATAAAATATATGTCTACAATCACTCATCTCATCGTAAAAAGATAAAAAGCGGTGCAGGAAGGTAAAATAGAATCTTTGGCCATATAAACAATTAAGAGTGAAACAAAATTTTTGACTATATGAGAAAAATTTTAACGAAAAAACGGGCTCCATTACAATAGGGGATTAATCCTCTCTAATTAAACAGTTAAATGACAGCTTATGAATATCTCGAATAATTTTAGTTAGAAAAAATAAAAACTTGACTAAACTATTTTATTATATATATTTATACTACAATATTTTATATACTTGAATATTCTTTAAAAATTCCATCACAAAGAGGATGGACTTATTCCCATAAGGCATGAGAAATTAAACGAAAAGAAATTGAATAGATTGTATTATTTGAGAATGATATCAAACAAGCGAACATAATCTTTAATTCATTCATCTTTAGAAGTCCTTGAACGATCAAAGCAGCTTTCGCTTCTGATCCTATCATCCCAATAAATAGCCTTGCTTCGTTGTTCGAGATGAAAAAAAAAATGCATCTCAGTTTATTTTGCCTTTTTACGAATGAGCACCTCTTGGATTTGAAAAATGTTCTCTTGGATGGAGTGTTTGAATGCCATGACATAGTGTACACCCGGCTATAGGAAAGGGGAGGTCAATTGTATACACAAAGCACTCCAGGGGGGCATGTGGGTATGGGGAGCAATCGAACCCGTCATTACATTCTTCGTATTTGACTTCTGAAGCCAAGTAACGCCCCGTGGTGGAATTAAAAAAAAAAAAACAGGGGGACGATGGGAAAATGTTTGATAAGCATCATATTTCTCATTCCCCCCTTTTTTCGTCGTACTCAGCTTGAGCTTGGACTAGAGTTTAATTAACATTCTAGTCTCTCTCTCTCTCTCTCTCTCTCCCTATATATATATATCTCCCTTTCTTTGAAATTAAATAATCAATTTTTGAAAATTAAAAATTGAGTTTATCTTAGTTACGCTTGAGATATTGTTTTTGTAATATAAAATAACAAACTTTGTGCTTTGAATATTAATTTTTTTTTTCTTTCAATATATTTTTTAGAAAGTTTTGTTTCCTGATATCTTATAAAAAAAAAAAAAAAAAGTTAAAGAAAAAAAGAAATTGATTATAGGATAAAGTTGAAAAAAGTATTATATTAATATATTAATAAAAGAAGAGAAGTTTAAATGTTTATGATTTTAGAAATGTTTTTAAGTCTTTTTGCCTTGATACTCTCTCAATATTTATATGAAAAATTTTGCCTACGGCGTACTAAAGTAAGATTATTTAAATCAGTACTGCGGAGTCGGACTCGGATCGATAAAAATCCAATTAAAAGAATTTTTTTTGAACAAACCAATCTAAAAGAAAGGTCAAATGAAAATTAATTTATTAGACCAAACGAATAAACTTTATTGTAAGTATCTTACGTTAAAATTTTTGTTATGAAGCTCTTTCTTAAAAAAAAAAAAGTCAAATTAAATATATTTTTAGTGAGATTCTGGTTAAATGTCAGACTTAGACTTAAAAAGTTACTGTCGTTTTAGATTATTATTTTATTCATTTGACTGTACAATTTTGTTTTCAAAGGTCAATAAATCTTTTAGTGATTTAATCATAAAATTTATAAATAAAGAAAAAATATGTATATTTTAAAATTAATTAAATTAAGCCCTGTCCATTTGTGCAGAGGAATAGAGCTCACTTCATGTACCAAAGGTAGTGTGGTTCGCTTCCCGTTCCGAGCGACAAAAATTTATCTATTGTATATTATATTAATTACCCATTAAAAAATTATAAATAAATAAATAAATAAGAACGGAGTCTAAATAGCCTCAGATGGCGAAAAATAAAAAAATAGAAAAAATTGACTTAGCTGTTTCACCATTCGCAGGTTAATCTTTGAATTTCACACACACATATCCAGAAATATGTATTTATTTATATTTTATTTATATGTATAATATAAATTCCAGTCTTGGTTCGGGTAACTCGTGGTCGCTATCCCCTCCCAGATGTGAGCTCCTGATTGGAAAGTTTTTGTGTATTCTACTAATCTTATTTATCCATTAGTTTTTGAAAAAAAAAAATTTTTATTTGAAATAGATATTAGTTTTCAAAAAATCTTTCAATTTTTAAATTTTTTATAATCTATTTACCAAATAAAGATATAACATTGGTTTTTGTTTATATGTAATATAAATTTAACAAAATGAACAGCTCTGTCCCTTGGTGCAGAACTAGAGATCTGGCTTCATGTACCAAAGGACAGCGGTTCGCTTCCCGTCCTGAGCAGCAAAATTTTATTTATATTATATTGGCTACCAATCATTTAATATAAATAAATAAGGACGGAGTTTAAATGGCCTCAGATGCCAAAAAAGACTTATAAAAAAAAAAAAAACAATATGAATAAGACAAAAGCGGGAAATCTACCTTTTTAAATTCTATATGTATATTGTAAAAAAAAATGAGATACGTACTCTCTTCTTTGCTCTTCTTATTATTCCCATATGGACTCAGTACAAGAAACGAATGAAGAATAGAAAAAAGATCTCACGAATGAGAAGTGATAAATGAAAAAAAAAAAAAAAAAAAAACAGTTTTAGTTGTGAGCTCTTAATAAATTACTCGTATCGTAAATTAAATAAATATTATATTAATAGTTTAATAAAGTAAAAATGAAATATTTGATTTTTTTTATATTTTCTTAAGAAATTTGTATAATGAACAAATAAAAGGGTTTATAAGAAAAACGTTAATTTTAATTTAAGCTATTGTGCATTTCTTTGACCATTTAGACAACAAAACAATGTCAAAAACAATGAAAGAAAGAGAGAGGGGGGGGGGGGTGAGAGGACCCCAGGGTAATACTCTTATAAGCTCTTTATCAAAACAATATTTTCATATGTTTTTTTAGAGGGTTCTTCAGCCCGTGGCTATAACTCCTTTTGAACATTTCTTTTTCCATTTAGTCAATAGAAATATAATTTTTAAAACAACAAAAAATATTTATTCATTCTAAATTTAGAATAGAATATTCTTTAGTTGGATATAACTATGTAGCCGTATTTATAATTATATAACTCCTCCTAAGTCGTTTAATAGTGAGTTATTAAATAAATAAATAATTCATTTTCTTGGTTTGCTTTAGACGATACAATTTAATACATCAATCCTAAAATATATTTCATAAAGGGATAAGAGAAAGTAAAAAATACATAAATCATTCTCTATGAAAAAAAAGGAAGTGTATTCTCTTAATTTTAAATTAAAAAAATACTTTTAAACGAATATAGCCAGAAAAATAAGTGCATTAACCATTTCATTAATGAGAAGCTATAGAAGGGACTACCGATTCCTGAGAATATTATATTTAATTTATAAGTTGTTTTTCCTGACTGTGGATTTTTTAAGGAATCCGACAAGGACATAAGTAAAAAAAAATTTATTTAGCTGTCGACGCTTTCGCGTTCTTCTTTAGGACAAGCAAATGAAATTTTTAGGTGTTATATAATAGATATTGTAATTTTCTTGACATATTTTGTTGTGAGCAAATTGTTACTATTGAGACGATGTATGTGTACAGTGGTTTGCTTATGTGGTTTCTAGAAAACTTCTAGAAAAACAAGCTATTGCACACACACACACACATCGCTTCTGTATTAATAAATTATATATTAAAAAACACCTGAATATTTCATTTGTTTGCTTGTCCAAAAGAACTCGATTGGCGTTGGACGGTATAATAAAAATTTATCCAAGGGAAGAAAAGGATATAAAAGAAAACCTAAGCCTAGTAAGCATTTGGCTGGTCGTCAATAAGACCAAATTATCAAAGACAACAATTAATCAGAAAAAAATTTTAAAAAATTCTCTTCATTTAAATCTAATACCTTTTAAAATATTTATTATATAATAAAAAAGTTGCAAAATTTTCTCGATCTTCCTAAACAGGGCCAACCATATCCTTCTTAATTCTTAACGAGTATGGAAGTCATTTTTATTTATTTTTATTGTTATTTTTTAAGAGGTTTATTTTTATACGTTTTGGCCTGTGATGCCATACAGACTTTAAAACCATATATATTTCAATTATGATACCATTTTCCAGGCATATTTAATTTTATCAAATGGTATCCATTTGATTTAAATAAATCATCTCATATTCAATCCGAAGAAAATTACTTTTACGTTATGTTGTTTATATAAATAAATATTTTTTTTTATTAATTATATTTAAAAAGAAAAAAGTCAAAGAGATTTCTCTATGTGATGATGTAGATTTATTATTTTATACCTTTTTTTTTTCGTTTTTTAAGAATGTTTTTCACTCAAAGGATTCTTATAAAATTTCGCCCATGACTGGAGGCAAAGGTCTTAATTATTACCATTAAATTTCAAAAGATTTGTTCAAGCGCATGAAGAGAAAATCTGGTTATTAATAAATATTGGAGGGGGGCTTTTTTACCCCCTCAAACTGATTCAGTCCAAATTATATACCTTTTTTAGGCTCCTTTAGGACTATAAATAAGTATGTAAAATTCATAATTCTCTAGAAATATAAGCTAATAAATGAGCAAAACACCCACATATTCATAAGCACATTAATATCTATTTTTGCATTTTTGGGGTTTTTTTGACTTGGAATGCTTATTTAAAAATTGAAAGGGTTAATGATGATCATTCACCTTACTATTATATAAAATAGTGCGGGAAATTAAAAATCTGTTCGCGAGAATAGCTTGAGAAAAAAAGAGGGAATTGAAGTTGATTGCCATCTGAGAGAAGGACTTGAAAATTAAAATTAAAAAAAATTTTTTGTCAGAAATTTCGATTGAAATTTTTATTCCAATTTTATAAAAGACAGTAGAGAAGATAGTATATATGTTAAATGATGACAATATATAATAATGGATTTGCTGTGCTTACAGGTATCGTCCATCAACCGAGTGCTGCGTAACCTAGCGTCACAGAAGGAACAGCAGCAACAATCAGGAGGTGGTGGCGGTGCCAGCGGCGGAGGTGCTACTGGGCCGGCGCCTACAGGCGCTAATGGAACAGGCGCGACGCCTACAGTGGCTGCTGGTCCCGACTCCGTGTATGATAAGTTGCGGTTGCTTAATGGGCAGGCGGCGACGGCAGCCGCTGCCGCGTGGACAAGGCCAAACCCTTGGTTAGTGAGTGCTTCGGATCTGCAAAAAATATATTTATACTAAATTAATTAGTGTTATTATCCCCGGAAATAGAAACTTTTTTCTTTTGAACAAAGGAACGCCGAGGGGTTGTTTTTATATTTTTGAAAAAGTATCAGATGTAAATAAAATATTAATACGGTGAGAGAAGTGGAAGTCAGATTCTAGCATATGAAAGAAAGTCTGGATTCCAAAAGCCGTACTGACACGTTTCGTACAAAATTTATTCATCCATCCTCAGACACTTATAGGATATTACTTTGGGGATGATTACAAATAGCCTATAAGTGACTGAGAATGAATGAATAAATTTTGTCCGAAATGTCTCCGTTCGGCTTCTGGTTGGTGAGGGCTTTCTTTCATTTCCTGCAATTTGTCTTCTATTATCCTCATCACACTACAGAAGCACATGGCTATATAAATACCTAATGTGAATAAAATATTTAGATTTTAAATATGTGATTTTTGCAATTCTATATTTTATTATTTTTTTTTTACCTTTAAGATCTATATTTTTTATATAATATCAAAAATAAATTAATTATTAATATATTTTAACTATTAAATAATATATAGAGGTGTACATAGCCCCTAAGAGAGGGGGGAGTGGGGAGAAAGCTTCAATAAAAACAACCTTATTTTGTATTCATTCATTAATTTAAAAGAAAAAAGGATGGATAGAGAGAGATAGAGAAATATAATCGCTATAATTATTTAACTATTGATATGATTTTTTAAAGTACTGGAGTACGGTATATATATATATATATATATCATATATTGGTCTATGAAACAAAATTTAAATATATTATAAATAATTAATTATTAACTCATATATATTTCTGCTGCGCACTTGCCCACAAAGCAAGAGTCCTAGTTCGAGTTCGGGCTGGGCATAATTTTTGAGTGAGTTAATAAATACTAATTATGTTTATTTATTATTTGAGTAAAAAATAATTTTAAACTTTCTTGAAATTCTTAAGATAATAAACCACTCTTTGATTTTCAAACAAAATGTATTTCATTAATTAATAATTGGGTATATTATAGGAAAAGTTTTATAGCTTTACATAATTGAATTATTTGATGTCCTAATGGCGTCATAAATCATTGAATGTACTTTTTCTTAGGATGGACAGGTGAGAATAATATTGGCTGCATTTTTTTCAACATCGAAAAACAAATAATTTGAACTTATTACTACTATTAACTATTATTAAATATTTATTTAATGATTGTATATATTACAAATTTGTGTTTTTAGGTACCCAGGTGGAGGAGGTTCACCGTTTTCATTACAACCGCCTACGCCTTCACCTGGTGGAGGCCAACCGGGCTGTACCATTGTCCCTGATCCTGATCACGATCTCGATCTGCATTCCAAAAAAGGTAGGAACCTTCTACAATTATTTTATTATTTTTAGGACAATTAAATATAAATAGAAAAGTTTTGAATTTTTTGTATAATATTTTTAACAACCTGAATTGAAGTCTGCAAACAATAATAAATCGGAATGATTAATTAGCGTCTTTGGAAAGAGTTGTATAAATCTAAACCAAAAAATTAATAAATAAATACAAAAGAAAGTAATGGTTTTACTATAAAAAATATTTGATATGAAGAAATGGATTTGTTTTTTGAAAATTTGTAATTATAAAGATTGGAATCAATTCTCTAGGTAAAAAGAAAAACAAATGTGTCAATTAAAATAAAATATTAAAGCTATTCAAGTTCAGCCATGTTTAATGTTTAGCCCCGTTTAACTTCAGACATGGCACTTTTCTCCCCAATCAAAAACAACGGAGTAATTAAATATATAATTATTACGGATTTGTAATCTTATTCTTACATTATTTAATAATACAAAATTCTTTTGATATAATTTTTTGTCTTTTAATCTTCGTTTAAACCTGTTCCTTTATATAGAAAGTTTTTAGGATATGGAAATTATGAGAATAGAGGGAGGAAGGGGTTTAATTTTTGCATTCAAATAGGGTGCTCTTGCAATTAAGCCTTGTCGATCTCTAATCAGAGAGCGAATGTCAAAAGAATGAGGTCTATTGACAGAATTGGGTTTTCCAAGATGATTAATTTGTCGACGTCAACTACTCAAGGGGTGAGATTTCAGTATACAAACATTGTGTCGCCCCTCTGAGAAGCTCAGCAAGGAGCTTTTCAGGAAACTAATAATAATACATACAACAACAAATTCTCATGGAGAGCAGATGCATATCGCGTGGCGCCCCACTGAGCTAGCTGCCTTGATTAGCGAGAGAGGCCGGAAAGTCGTGGGATTCTGGCGGCGGAGTGGGGGGGACAACCCGATGAATCTTTATTTAATTAGTGATTTGTATTTTAAGTGAAAAATGATCATTGAAAATTCATCTAAATATGTACTGAATTTATTATTATATTATATAAAAAATCATAATTAAATCACATTATCATCGGGTTAAAAACTACTTAACAATAGAAGCCTAATATATAAGTATTTTCAAGAATGAAAATAATAATATTGAAAGTCAGATTTACTTGAACTCGAAACTTTATTCTAGAGTTTAACGAGATTCTAGGAACATCTTATTTTTAAATTAATTATAATAATACCATTGGGGTGGAATTTTGGTCTTGAGATAAGTATCCCTGCTCAGAGTATAAGGCATACTACTTCTAATAGAGTATATTATTTGTTAACTGAACACATTAATTAATCAATTAATTATTATAACTATAAGAATCCGGATATTTATATTTTCAATAATAATTCTTCTATTCGTTTTTTTATTGATTTATTAAGCTTTTCGTAAAAAATATATATATTCCTTAATAGTGAGAAATTGGACCATTTGTCGATCTGCCCAACAACGAACAGCAGGATGAGGGTTCGTTCTGACAGATGAAACCAACACAATATATTCCGGAACTGTTGGTGGAATTGGCTGCACTTGTGAACCAAAAGAAAGCAAGAAAGGAGATGGGGAGTTTAGTCTGACCTAAGGGTCAAATAAGCCCTGTACAAAGCAAAGCAAGCACCACCACCAACCCAGCTCAATATTTGCACACGATTGTCCTAAGTTCATTTCTCCTTAGAAAGAGAATAAAAATATAACAAAGAAGACAATAGAAAGAGAAAAGAAAAACATTTAATAAAGACAAACTAACGACTTTTAAAAATAAATAAGGAAACAAATAATATTAATAAATTAGTTTATGGAGTAACCAAATAGAAAAATTAATTAATATTTAGAAGACAAAGGAAAATATAGTGTAGCCAAGAGAAAAATAAAACATTTATATTTCTCGTCGATGTTTCGAATGCAAGTCACGCTCTTCCGCAAGAACAAAATTGTTTAAAAAATATATATTGGGAGCAAACAACTCAACAGAGCACTTTCACACATACAAAATCAAATGCTTGTATTCAAAAGATTGTTAGAATATTCTATATAGTGTATGTTTTAACGATATTAAGTCTTGAGGAAGGACGTGATTTGCGCTCGAAAAGTTGACCAGAAATATAAATATTTTATTTTTCTCTTGGTTGCACTATCTCTTCCTTCGTCTTCGAATGCAGCCATAACTTATGTCTATTTAATTAATATCATATTTTAGTTAATCCTAAATTAAATAGAAAGAAATACCGACTTGAAAATATAAACTATTTTTACTTTCTCTTACTTATATATGAAATATAAAGAGAGAAAGCATTATTTTCATCTGACTATACAAGACTTCGTCTTCAATTTTTTAATTATTTTAAAAAATTCTCTCTGATGACATAGAAAAATCTCCTATTATAGACTATACGCGTATAATAAGGGAAGCAGTTTTTCATTTGGCTTTAGCCTTGGCCATTATCATAGCAGAGTAATGAATACTTAAGTACTGGAAAAATGATTTAAATATTTTATACAAAATTAATTGCTATTTATAAATAATAGCTATTAAAACTAATTAATGTAGAATTGACGATATTTCAAAAAGTGATTTAATTGAGTGAAGAAATGTTACTTATCGCCAAATAGAACAGAGACTCTTTCCTTTAGAGTGGAAGAGAAATAATAACAACATGTGACACATGAGGGGAGTTATTAACGTCAGGAACGGTGGTGGGGGCAAGTCCGCCATCTTAAATATGAAAATGTAATTATGCTGCTGGTTTATCTGCAAACACGCTTGTCTAGCTGGATTAGCTATACTCGCTCTGAAATGTTTAGTTTAATTAGACGTCTTTTAATTAATGCCAGTGGCATTGACTTGAGTTATATGACTTTGAAAACATCGCCTCAAACAGTCAACTAAAGCCAAGACATCGGAAAAATTTTCAATTATCAAAATATAATGAAAATACTCTTCTGAAAAAAACAAACAAACAAACAAAAAGCAAAATTACTTTATTTTATTATTTTATTTATTTACAAAGATTAGGAGATATCAATTTTTCATATTAACAGATTTAACAAGTGCGCGCGCAGGTGCGGTTCGGTCTTAAAGAGCTGAGGTGAAATCAATCGAAAAATACATTAACGAGATCATTTGGGTTGCCTAGTCTAGAATCCAGCAACCATACAAGAACTAGTTGCAGAACCATCGTAAGCCTATTTAAAATTGGAGAATTTTTTTGTTTTTATCTCTCTAAGGATATAGACATGGACTTGGACAATCAATTATTTATATAAAGATTATCCTTCCATATTTATTTAAATTAATAGATAGACAATTCTTTTAAAAATATTGGGATGAAAAGCAAATTAGGGAAATTGACTTTTGAATTATGGAACAAGAACTTTGACTATACCAGGTACTCCAAGGAAGAGAGACAAAATTTTCAAACCTAGTAAGTTAATAAATTTGTTGAAATCATCATCGGTTATATAAACCAGTAATTCTTAAACTTTTAATAATAATATTATTTAAGGATTATAATGGCTTATGATATAATAAAATATATTTATAAACTTGGGATTTTAATGAGATTGACATTTTCCACTAATTTGTCCATTCTTGTATTAATTAATTTATTATTTAATGCAAAATATAATGAAAAATCTAAGTAATCATAAAATAAATTTTAATTTATTAATTTAAATAATGTTAAGTCACCTTCTCATACACTATTTACGATAACTATTAATTTTAATTTGTTAAATGTGAACTCTAACATTCATCTCTGGGCTTTGAGGATGTTTTGCTAATGCCCGAACGAAGGAAGAAAACTACTTCTTTGGCCCTTCCCTTGGAGCAAAGGTCCTGCTTCACGTTCTAAGGGTCAGTTGTTCACTTCCCGTTCTTCTTCTTCTTCACGTGCCATGCCCGCTCCGGACGTTGGCTATCATCATAGCGATTGATGCCTTGTTCACCG
>JAAAKE020167125.1:0-11678 GCA_010014785.2 Anisolabis maritima
ATTTCATTCCATTTATTATATATTTTATAAAATCTCCTTATTTGGTGTCTTTAATTTCACTACATCTTTTCAAAAAACAGGAGCCACCCATCCAAGGTTTAGCCTTGCTTATTCATGCTTACCGGCAGATAAATCCTCAAGGCCTAATTTCTTATGGTCTAACTTGATAAGCTAATAGTATTTACTTATAAACATTATCCTGTTGAAATAACAGTAATGCACTAAATAGATTTACTCCATTAGCTAAACCATCTAATAATATTATTCATTTTTGATTAAAATATAGTTTAGTAATTTTTATTTTGTTCTTTATTTTTTTAGTCCATCAGCATTTTAGTCCATTGCAGGATTATATATGTATTATGTATATCATATTTATTCATTCAAATTCTTTAATTTCATACCGCCATCCAAGCAAATGCTCTTAATAATATTTCTTCCTTCACAACAAATTGTAGGTAGATAAGAATAACTTAGCATTTTACCAGGCTAAGTTAAGTTTTAAAATATCTTAAGATAAAATTATTTGTATCATTCTTATCTCTCCTAATTAAAATTGCATATCCTCTTTCTATAGAATTCCGGATATCTTTATAAGAGGGTCCCCTTTTTCATGAAATACCTAGAGAATCTTAATGGGATGTCTTTTTTTTAATAGGAAATGAGGGTTTTTAAGTTTTAATTAAGTATTTTTTTTTTTTTTTAGGGAAAAAAATTGTAGAATTGAATCACGTATTTATCTTTTATCTTCATATAGTTGGAAATGCGGGGATCGATATTTAACATCAACTGTTTCTCCATAATTAAAAATTAAAATAAAACACCTAATGGAGATTGATGGTTGAAATTCTATATTCTTCCAATAAATTTCTTTATGCGGGTTAACAGTTAATTTTTATGTTCCAAACACTGTCCTTGAAAAAATTATTAATTTACATTGGGAATCAGAGAAGAATACTTTCTTTCTCTCTTGAAATTTTTTAAATCAACTTAATAAAAAAATATATAGGTAAGAGAGAGGAATAAATTTAATAACTAGCCTGAAAAAGAATTCAAAATAAGTGAAACCATTGCAACAAAGGGGAACCACAAATTTTAAAAATAATAATAATAAGTGCTAGTTGATGGTATCGATTAGATATAATGACTCCAGAACTCGAACCGGGATCTTCCCCTTTCGCAGTCTCCATTGAAACAAAGCGCCCTCACTAAATGAACAAATCATCTCAGGTCCGCTAATTTATATGAATAGAAATTAAATAACTCATGAATACTTGAAATACTTGACTGGAATGGATGAAAATTTCCACAATAATTCTTTTGATTTTATGTATTTTTTTGAATTTGAAAAAAAAAAATAAAATAAAATAAAATAATCACACCTATTATACTAAGAGAGGATTTGAAGTAAATGGATCTAGGAGGTGGGAGTGGGGGAGAGACCAATTGAAAGAAAAATTTCGAGGATATCTGACACTTTACAAAGGGCACTACATTTTATTAATTTTTTTTTTTCAAAGAATTTTTATTTACTTAAGAGGAAGTGGGGTATATGATATTAGAATATTAGTACTATTTTTGGAATTCTTACCTTCTAGTGCTTTAGTTACGCCACATTAAGTGAAGAATCTTTCCATATACGCCATTGACTATTATTTTTTCCCAAATTAATTTAACTGACTGCTTCATTGAAAAAATAATTATAAACATTTCATTATAATTATTTATTTATTTTGATGGGGAATATTTATTATTCTAGGATAGGAATAATAGTAATATATTAGGAAATTAATTTTTCTGATTAATATTTATTTTATTTATTTATTATTTTTAATTTAAAAGAAATTTTTCAAATAATCTTACTTGATATTTTTATTCTCCTTTTAAAAATATTTATGTATTCTTTGAGTTACTGTTGCAATTGCGTTGCTCGCTTGTCAGCATCCATGCTTGCCAGTTTGAGTGTCTCTCTCTCTCTCCTACACAACTTGGTCTTTTGCATCAAGTGAGTTTATAAAATCACATTTTATTCCTTTCATATTATATGATATCAAATACATTAATTATTTTGACAATTAAATCTTCATCATTGATTTTAAAATCTAATGACATAAAAACCTAACCTTAACTGACATTAATTTATTGCATTATATAATTCAATTTCTATCCAGTGTCAAAAAATTACTATATTTATCCATATTAAATCAAATTTTCAATAAACTCCCAGACTTCTTACTCGACGTTTCGATCGATTCTTTCAGCCATCTTCGACTGTTCTGGAGAAATTAAAATAAGAGTAATTGAAGGGTTAGAAAAGTTCAAAATAAGCCAATAAAAAGATATGAATGCCGCACTCTACTGTATGACTATAAAAATTTAAAAAATTTGGTGGTGCGCCAGAAAGTTTGAAATCTATTGGTCTAAATATTTAAATATTAAATGAATAAATATAAAAACTTCACTATATAAATAAATAGCTATAACACATAATAGAATAAATCAGAAAAAAACATATATACATACACAATAGAATATATTATTTTAATATGTTTCTCTTGCTTCTAAATCACAAGCCCCCAACAACACAATATTTTATTAATTTACATGCCTTTCAGAAAAAATCTCAAGCTTTGAATCATTTATTTCTATATACATATATTTTTTTTTTGTTTGATGTGAAAAAATCGCGACAGGCAAACGGAGCAAACGAAATGAATGCGCCGTTTGACTTGGAACGTCGCTCTATGCGTCCGTCTGTCCGTTTGTTATATCTAAATCTAAAAACGTATGAAACATGTTTATGGAGATGGCGCTAATGTTGCATTTCAGAATGCTGCATCATATTTCATGTGCACAAAAGCCATCTAGGGGCTGTAAAATACAGTAATCTATTATCATATGTCAACCCGGTGCGAGTGTTCGAATTAATGGCCAACCCCCAAACCCTCCACCCCCACACTTTGTAGATGGTCTTTGCGCCACCAGCAACCAAGCTCTGACATTTTTACCCCCGTAAACAACTCTATCAGGGGTGAGGACAAATAAAAAAAACACATAATATCAAAACCAAGGTTTACTTTTAAAAATAGACCTTTCAACGAAAAACAACAATTTATTCATTTCTAATTGAGAAAATTTTTGATTTTCTTTCATTAATTAAATACTAAATTATTAAAGATATATATAATAAAATATATATAAAAAAAATCAAAACCATGGTGAGGGGCCTATAGCCTTATTATTTATATACTAAAGTTGGTTTTTTCTAACGCTTTAAATTTTGAAATTTGCAATTCAATAACAATTTGGAAAGTTGTTTATTAGCTTTATAATTATATTTAAAAAAAATATTGTGTTAATATAAAATATAAGTGGATGCATTATGATGCCTATATGTAAATTAGTGTTTTACTTTATAAGTAGTTTGAAGAATCACACCAGCCTTTCTTCTCTTTCTGAAAATGAATATGGCATTTAATTTAAAAAAGGGATCTCTTCCCCTGTACTATTTCATAGTCGATGTCATCTAAAGCCAAAATTAAAAACTCCCTCTATTTCTATATTTGCCGCACGACTTGCTATGATGTGATATATGTTTCTATCCTAGTACATACTTGAGTTTTATTTTCATTAAATTTTTATTAAATATATAATGAAAATCCAGAATCAAGTTGCCAACACGCTACCATCTGATCCATTAGGCCTCCTCTGAGATGATCTGAGTGAAATAAGAATACAAATTTAGAAATAAAAAAAAAATCTCAACCTTGTTTCCCAATCTTCACTACCTATTTAGTATTATTAAAAATCCCATGTTTAAATAACAACTACCTTCCGGTTTATTATTATTAGATTTTTTTTTAATAATAGTCCCCCACCCAATTCATTTGGTCGATGTAATCCATTTTATTTCTCCAATGTAGCAATTCATAATCATTTTGTGTTTTGGACCTCCTCCACCAGCTGACTCCCCTCCTCCCTTTGGACTACTTCCTCTTCCGCTCCTCACGATTAATAGTCAACCTCCAAAAAGCAATATTATAATTAAATGAGTCAGAGCAAACAAAAAATATGAATAAAAATTCAGGAATAATTTCTCTAATGAGTAAATATCATATATTGGATACTCTCTGCCATGCGAAGCAGCCTCGTCCTAGTAAGCGCCTTTGTTAAAGAGTAAAATATTGAAAATATTATTTCTTTTTGTTGCAGACATCGACGGAAAAAAATGTATACGTTAGAAGGACTGATGGCATATTGCCGAAGCTAAATAAATATCTATCGGTTCTTCGAGAACGAGTTACTTGCTAAAGGTCTGTTTTTTTTTTTAGTATGATTCATAATATTTTTTATATATTTTTATATTTGGCACTTCATTTATATACTTCCTTCTTTTTTTGCCTGTTATTCTTTGAAAATACATATTTATTGATCGTTTTGGAAATTTGTAGAGATAGATACCTGTAATTCTATCACATTATCTTTTCCAAGTTCATCTCGAATGCATTATTTATTTATTCACTTCTTTCGATTTACCATAATTAGTAAAGTTAGTAGAGGGGTGGGGTTCGTCGGAATCTGAGGAATGAGTCTGATGAAAAAGTTCCAGATGACTTCAAAGTTTCTCTCAACTGCTTATTGAATAACAAAAGGGATCACTCCTACTGCAACCTTTATCGGGGCATCTTTGCTACATCACTGCTATCGACACCTTAGAACTCTTTTGAAGCGTAGAAGAAATTGCTTCGCAGGAGCTTGAACACCGCCTACTTCAAAAGAAAGGCAATAAGGTCAACCTTTTTCCTTTATGAAGGCGACTTGAAAAAAGCCTATGGCAATGTACCTCGTGAAACCGTATGAACATTATTACATTAGGTTACCGCGAGAAAGCTGTAAGGCTGATACTGCTCTGCATGATAGCTTCATCTCTGGTATAGCAGTAAACGGGGAACAGTGACGCAAGATTAACAGTAGCAAGCTGTCCCTGCAGCTTTCCCAAACTGCGGCCCAAAGTATTCCACTCCCATGATATCAAACTAGTAACAAAGAATAACGTATATATGGCAATAGAGCTATCAAAACTTTTCTACTTCTGGTGGGTTTGTATCGCAGACATACACACACTGGAAAAGTTTCATCTGAAGTGCTTAAATGACATTTTAAATATAATTTGGTTAGATCGGGTGCGATGCACTACTACAAGCTAATGTTGGCAGATGAGGTGACAGCTGCGATGGTGAGGAGTCGTTTCGCGAATGCCTGAAGAGTGGCCAAACGCATCTTTAATTCAGAATTCCAGGGGTGCAAACAGAACCAATTCCTGCGGTTTATAGATATGCAGAAAAGACAGAGAAAAATATGTAACATTGAGCCTTTTCAATGAGAAACGCAGGCAGCTACTTGCACTGAATAGAAGCGTCTCTTCCATAAAAATACATAGTCGCTCGAGGAGGTAAGAAGGGCTAGCTTGGAGAAGCCTGAAGACCTGAAAGCTATAATTTTATCAAAGATATCCTGATGTGTCCCCACTACTCACGATCTTAGTATGCAAAAATTGGATACATAATTCACATTAAAGCCCATCTCACAACAAACAAACAGACTTTGCAAATTAGTCCCCTTTAGCCCACTTCCTCAAGTAGTCGAAGAATTGTAAATATTGGGATTTTTTTTGCTGAATTAAATTGATTTGAGAAAATATTTAAAAAATAAAGGGAACACTACTTTAAAGACTCACACAATACTATGGATGTTCAATTTAGTGAAGGTTCATGCTGGATGAATCTTTAAAATAGAATTACCTTTATTTTTTTAATATTTTCCAATTAAATTCAGTAAAATAAATTTTTCTTTTTTTTCTTTTTTTTTAAAAAAAAATTCCCATTCATAACCTTAAATCAATTTTAATAGAAATTAAACAAGATATAATTTCTATTTATTTATTTATTTTTTTAAACAAGATTCAATTAAAAAAAAAAAAAATTAATTTTATTTTGAATATATTCAAAATAATCGCTGCTTCGAATCGTTGATTCGTTTTATGGCATTAATTTTACTATTCATTAAATTTTTATTTTTTTCAACGACGCGCGATGAAAGCTGATATGATGGTTATTTTTTATTTTGTAAAGTTGTACATCCAATCCATTCAGTCACGTTTATCATCGCTGTGCATGTTGGTAATATTAGACTGGCCATAAATTAAATCATTTTAAGAGACATCATCCCAAATGCAAAATCCAAGTTTATTTCGCGCATTAAAATGTCTCTCTCTCTCTCTCACTCTCTCTTTGTTTAATATTTGAATATATCCCAAGTGTTGATGTTGCGTTGGAATGGAATATATTTCAGTAAAGAGGAGGGGAGGTGTCTCTGAAATGTTAAATTTCCCTCTCTCCCTACCGCATCAGTGGCAATATAGATTAAAGGCAGACGCCACTGATGTGGAATTATTCATTCATTCAACCGCTCCACATTGATATGCTAAACTATGGAGGACTTCATCCAACCACCCCCCCTTGCCACCCACATTGTTCTATTAATATTAATAAACGCTATCAAAATTTGTTAGAAAGCGATCTTGGAAAATCAGATAAAATAGTAATTTATAATAAAAACGATAGATCACTCATGAGAAAAGGAGGTAAAAGAAAAGGCAACCATCGAAATAACTAATTATTCTTGTCAACGTTTCGAAAACTCGTCATGTTCATCATCAGATCCAAAGAAATATTAAAATATTTAAATTTCGATTCAGAAATCATTATCTTAGATGACTACAATGATACGACTACATTGTATCAATAAAATTTTTTCAAGAAGAGGGAGAGCATTTTAAAATTTGACTTTTTGCTTGGAATCCACTGAAAATGGTGAAAACTTATTCATATATGGGAGGGGAGGCTTGAGATGCTTTTGATATCTCTTTGCATTTGTATATCGTATAATAATTGATATGTGAATGAATATACTTATAATATAATATTGGCCGTTAATAAAATAAAAATTGCACCAGTGAAAAAATATCATTAATGATTTGTCTGTATTTTTCTCAAACTTATAGAACGATAATATAAGTAATATAAGTATTAACATTTAATTTAAGTTTTCAACACTTTTTGACTTTTTGAGATTCCAAAAAATAATCTCTCTATATCTTTCTATAAAATATCTCATTTAAATTCAAATCAATACCTACCCGTGTATATAATTATTGTAATTACAAAGTGTTCTTTTGCTCCCCTCTTCTCTGGAATTTTTATTTTAAGGGGGAATCAGCAAAATATTGATTAACTTAAAATTCAAGTTTGGACCAACTCTTCCTGTTTTATTCCGACTTAAAAACAAAGAAACATTATCCTTATAATATATAATAGAAAATTATTTTATATATAATGGTGGTCAAATTTATTGCATCATCTCTTGTTATATAGGTAATACTGTAATCCTGTAAAAATTTTGCATCAAACTGTCGCGCTGTTAGTCTGTATTGTAAATGTTGCCTCAGGTATAACTGCTGGCTATATTATTTCTCAAAATGTTATTGGACAAGAGTGATAATTATCCCCAAATCATAATTTGGCTGCCTTCCATCACAACTTGTTATAATACCTGGTGGCAACCACATCAGAATTTTTGAAATCCAATGCACGTATCTCATCCTAAACATTGTCGATATTCAGTATTTAACAACGCCTCAATTCAATCGATACTACTATAAATGTTAATATAATTTCTTTAAAGCAATTTTACACGGTGATAAATTTTAATTTTTAAAATTTGACTTGAATTTGATTAAAAAGCGGTTTTCGCTTAGCGAAAGAGAGACAGAGAGAGAGAGTGAGAGGGGATGAAAGAGAGAGAGAATTAATCAATTATATTGACTTTGCAAATTCAAATTGCCTTGATCCATTTAAATGGATGGGGGAGGGTGGGGAGAGGTCTCTCTATATTGCTGTATTGTTTCAGCATAGAGAGAGAGAGGGGGGTGTGTGTCTCCCACCCCGTTGCTTTGCATATTGCCCCAACACCCACCCTCAAACTCAGTGCATATTAATAAGCCAGGCCCGGCGACGGCTGCGCATTTTGCGCCTGGGCTCCTCCCCCACATTATATTCATAACGCACCACCCACCATGAGAAAAGAGGTAGGGGTAGCCAACCAACCCTTCGTTGTTTTCTTTTAGAGCAACAGGTCTTTATCAAGGGGGAAATAAAAGTGCAGCGCTCCATGGCGTCGGCAGGTGTTCCCCACCCCCCTTACTCTCACTTCAAATAAAATTTGACTTTTTTACTATCAAATTCGCATATTGCCAATATAATTCTAAAACATTAAAATTTATTTATTTAACATGCTCATAATTAAAGATATCAATCTCTACATTTTTTTCCCTCGAAATTTTTTTTGGCAACTCATATTGAATGTATTCTTCTTTTGTGAACTACTTCTTTCGGAAAAGGAATATAATTATTATATAAAAACAAATAAGTAATATTTTTCAATTTCAAAGAACATCTGAATTTTTTGTCTTTAGGATCTGAGGCCTAATGACTTTTAAACAATTCTAATAGACGCGTATCTAACCATATTTATTTAAAATAATTATTTTCAAATACATTTTTATTGGGATCTCTGATTTATAAATGAACTATAAATAATAACAATCAAAAAAAATTAAGAGAAATACAAGAAAGTCATTGAATTCTTTCAACACTTTTACCATCAACATACACATCAAATAATTTTCACTCTTTTTTCCAGGTTAAGGGTTTGGGAGAAGCCCTTGTATAATTTTTAGGAAGAGACTTGGAGTGTAAAAACCAGCCAGTCTTGTCCACAGCTTTTTAACTTATTATTGTAATTTCAAATGGATTAACGCCATTAATTTTCAGTGTATCAAATTAATTTATATGAAGGACGGGTATAAAACTAAATGAGAGAACTGCTGAGTTTTTTTCATATAAATTTTAGCATTTTGAAGGGAAATTTGGTCTTCCTCCTAGTATTAATTAATCAAAATTAATATTAACTTCTATTTGCTTTCTTTTTTTTTTATTTTGCCTCCCTGCCTACGCCCCTCGTTTGAAAGTGTTTTTGTTTCACAGTTGTTAATTTAAAAAAAGTGAAAATAATTATTCACAATTTATAAAGAGATAAAAATAATTTCCCTATAGAGGAAGGGCGCGTTTCCCCCCTCCAAACTTGCATATTCTATAAATATCAACTCAATTCCCTATAAATTATTTTTTCATTAGTCCTCCTCTCTCTCTTTCTCATTTTAGGTTTTTTTTTTTTTTTGTTTTAGGGGGTTTTCGATGATGAGGATACAAGTGGGCGTGTTATACAATTGTCAGCTCTTTTTCGTTGAGTACCATTTTTTTCCCGACCATATATCATTCATCTCTCTCTCTCTCTCGCTATCGACTCTTCTTTCATTTTAAAAACGACAAGTGTTTAAAAAGCAATAAAAACATGGCTCTGGCTGTGTGTCGAACGCCTCGCATGAGTAATGGACTAAACGGCTATTAATACAAACGAACATCAACAGCATCAGGTAGCGAGCAAACAACCCACCTCTCAACATCAGCATCATCCATCTCAACTCTTAATCTTATGTATTATCAGGCTTAAAAAATTCATCTCTTAAATTCCTTTCGATATATAGAGAATAAAATACTTTGTATTATATACAGTTAGTTATTTTAGTATTTATACAATCTATATAAAGTTATTATTTATTGAAATTTTTAATATACCTGCTGCAATGACTGTTTTTAATAATTAATAACGTCAAAAATAAATTTAATTAAATACTCTGACGTCAGAGAGTCCGGTCGCCGACTTTAGGATCTTACCTTAATGGGAATCTCCAAGTCTTGGGATAGATTTTTTATTTTAATAATTTTTTTTAAGTCTTTCGGAATCTAAGCCCATTTAGACTCTTAATAATAATTGGTAGCCAATATGATATAAATAAATTTTTTGTCGCTTAGGATGGGAAGCGAATCAGTGTCCTTTGGCACGTGAGGAGAGACTCCATTTCTGCACCAAAGGGCATTTTAATAATTTTTTAATGAAATTGGTAAAAGAAATTCTATGTCTAGGAGGAACCAAGGAAAGTAAATAAAAATCTTATTTTATTTTTAATTGTCAATAAAAAAAATTCTTAGTTTATTTTTAATTGACCTCATCTTCCTAGACATTGAACCATTCAGTCACATCTTATTATCCTCAAAAAAATTTTATATTAAGTTTAATATAAGACATTAATCTCACGGAATCAAGCTTTGTATTTAGAAAATATACATGCAATATTTTTCCCATATACATTTATATATTAGTTCTTCCAGTAACGTCACAAAATCAATTAATTATTAATATATTTTCTTTAAATGCCTTTTTTTCTGACTAAATAGATTCCCATCATCCTTATAACCTAAGGGATGTGGGTTCAGATTCCAGGCAATCTGAAGAAAATTTATTTAAATCAATTTATCAATAAATATGCCTATAATAATATAATAAGTATCGTAAAAAATATAGTAATTATGATGGTTTAAAATCTATTTACCTCAAATGCAGAAAAACAATAAAAAAAGATTCCAACATATATAAGACAAGGGTAAATTTTATAGGAACTAATTTAAAAAAAAATTTGTTTAAACCCTCAAGACACTTTGGCACCCTATGATTTTGTTTCTAAGGGTGGCAGCCCCTTCGATCTGAGTGCAAATTCCTCAATCTCCCCCTCCCCCACTTCTCTTAACATAATGTATGTCATTTGTCAAAATAAATAAAATCAACAAACATCCCCGCCCCTTCCCCACCCCGCGACGAATATTTTAAACTGCTGGAACCAATATTATGAACTTTCCACCCCTGAAACTGCCGGCTGTCAGGGCGCGAGGGTAAAAATAATACCCAAGTCATAGTTACTGATGGTGGGAGGACTTTTTTTTATAATTAATGAAATTTCCATTGAAATTAACTCAGCGATGGAGTAATTTTGATTATAGTTGGCAGATGTGTCTATCAATCACTCAATCAAGCAATTTATTTGATTAAAAAAGAAATTATATTCAAAAAAAAAAAATTGGTTCCATTGAAATTACTATGTAGGGGGTCAATTTTGAGTATACGTGAATTATTTAAATATATATCATTCTCATTTTTTAAATTAATTCCGTTTGAATTAATATTTAAATAAAATTTTATTAATAAAGCAGATAGGCTATAATAAATTTGAATATGGAAACAGATTAGAAAAAAGAGAATTATGTGCCCTTCAATCTCCACAAAACCCAATTTATAGATTTATAGATCGTGGTTTTCAAACAAAGCCCTTTGGGGTTGAATATTCTAGATAATAAGTGCGAGATTGTTTTGAGGCATAAGTAGAGACTCATATAAAAAATTTTTGTAATTGCATCAGTAATTATAATTAATTAATTAACTACTCAGATATTTATAGGACTTTAAGCTTAATCAATTCGAAGGAAAACAACGTAAACTAAAAAACCAGTTAAGTTAGGCTATCTCCCTCTCTCGAAGTTATTACAAAACTTTTAACTTTACCAACTAACCTTCGTCGAGTTAATAGAGTTAATGTAATCCCAAATCAAACAAAATGAAACCATGTTAGCAAAATTTGTCAAGCCTCCTGAGTTCATATAAGAACT
>JAAAKE020167136.1:0-11678 GCA_010014785.2 Anisolabis maritima
TAATACATATCGTAAATATATATTATATATTGTCTATATGTCTATATGGCCTCAGATACCGAAAAGACTAAAAAAAATCTCCAGAAGGCAGATACAGTATATAGATAAATTTTGAATACTTAATCAAAGACAAATTTTGAGACGTTTTGATCAAAGTTTATTTGCTCAACTTCAGTCAAAATTGTTCAGGCGTATAATGCCCAAAGGTGTTCAGAGTATTTTTATTTACAAGGAAATTTTTATAAACAAAAAAAAAAAAAATTATTTCCAAAAAATTAAAATATAGGATTACAATTAAAACAAGTAAAATAATCTGTATAATGATTAATTATATTAAAATTTAATTAAAATAATGTACATCTTCTTAGATGTTGTGTTTAGTTGAAATTACATATTATTTATAAGCGTCAATGTTCAAACAATACACAAAAAGAATAAATAAAATATTTCTATTTTATTTAATTTCATAAGTAAAGAGGAATAAAGAAGAGACCTAAGGGCGATCGACTTATCGATATATGTTTTTTAGTAGTACAATATATTTTTTAGAGCAATATTATAGAAACTTAATAATAATCTTGCAAAAAATTCGTGAAAATATTTTATTAGCTTTTTATTCTAGTAGAATATCATATTTTTTCTTCACTTGAAATTCCAAATCATATTTAGTGTTAAGAAGTGAATAAGAGAAAAGAGAGAAGGGAACGAGAAATGGTGAGGGGGGGGGGTTTCTTTTTTTTGTCTAATTTGTCTTATTCTTTCACTTTTCATCATCAACAACAAGAACACAACAACAACAACTAAACTCGTGAGCGAAAAACCTCTTATTAATTCTAGCCGTCTTGTTATATAGACCATCTCCTCCAACCCCTTATTCACCCACACTTCTGGACGTCTTTTGGGCCCCCCAACATCATCGTCTATGACAGAGGGCTGTCTTGTTTAACAGAAAAGCGCCCAAATTACAAGTTTATTCTTTTGTAGATTGCGAGTATCATAGCCCGTCATTTGTTTCTTTACACCCCTCCACCCACATCACCACTTAGAGGCCTTCATTTCTCTCTACTTCCATTTCTAACAAAAACACTGGAAATGAAAAGGAGGATTATTATTTAATTCAGATTTACAAATCAAATGTAACTCATTTTTTTATATAGCCTTCTAGAAAAAAAACTGTTCTAGGTAATTTATTAAACTCAAATTTGGCGGTATATTTTTTTCCACAGTGCAATTTTTGATAAAGAATTATTTGATTTTATTACAGGAAAATTTATATTCTAAGCTCAAAAATGGTTTTATGGAGGGTTCTTAATAAAATTTCAAGGCAATAGTTTAATTGATCTAATGCAGAAATGGCAAAAGGACATTTGCCATCCATGTTCTACGTCAAATATTTAAGTAATACAGACAAAATATTAATATTAATTATTTCTTTTAAAAATATAAAAAAAAATTTTCTTCCAAACCTTTTTCCCCTATAAAATAATATCCGCTGACGAAATGCACAATTTATCTCCAAACTCCGATTTACTAGCGCGCTGATTTTGATGCTAAACGATAGATAGATCTTTTGTCATCCCCAATTCTCCAAAAATTAAATTCAGAGAAACGTAATTATTAACATACTCATTTCAAACAAATATTAAATTAAATTTCTTTTATTTCAGTTTATCGTCAACATTGCGGACCACTCTTCGCTCCCATCATCAGGACGAATAAGCTGTCAAAGTATCATTACAGGTACCCAATCTTCACAGGTATATCTTTGACAACTTATCCAACTTGATGAAGGGAGGGATGAACGAATCGAAACGTTGACGATAAATCCGAAAGAAAAAAATTAGTTTTTTATTTCGGCTGCCTGAATCCCAACTACTCACTCAAATATCAACAGTCATAAAAAATGCATCTTCACTAATAAGAAAACTATACACTAACTTATTTAAAAAAAAAAAAAAAGAAAAGAAAATGTTCACTAAGGTTTTTCCTTTGATTTTTAAAATTTTACATAGCCTATATTATTAATTTATTCTTACATTCGTTTGGAAATTTTATCATAATTTTTTTAGTTTTTTTTTTTTAGTTCTCAGCCTTGAGTTCACCCTCTACCCGCATTGGAAGGCTTGGCTTTCACATCCAATTTTTATACGAACTTAATTATTTTTTGAAAATTTTGATTGATCTCATTCAAATATAAATAAACATTTATTAAAAATAATAAATTTATTGTTACATTCGTTTGGAAATTGGAAGGACATATCTACATATGATAGGTGAGATGATGCTATCTAACAACAACAACAATATGCTACGCCCCATGCCTGTATGTGTGATATTACTCACTAGTGAGCAATGATGCCCTTATCAGTGGTATAAACCAGTAAGGTGTCAAGTGTGGAGGTCTTAATTAGCCATTTAATAGCTGAACATCTGCTGTGGATGGTCAAGCTCAAATTTATCCGGGCCAACGTTATTAACGGTATCAATGACTAAAAATAAAAATAGTATAGACAGGCCAGATGCATTAAACAATCTAGGGACCATTACACCTCTTAAATTTGAGAGGCTATATATATACCGTATGAATAAAATAAGAGAAATATGAAAATTATTTAGAAAAAAATAAAATTTTACAAAAGATTAATGAACAAATAAAATTAGATAAATATTTAAACTCAATAAATAAAAAGGAAATTAGCATAAATTCCAACAAAATTTGCTGTCAAAATCTGAATTTGTTTCACACTTACTTTTGGAAAAAGAGATCTAGTTTTGTAAAGTTCAACAAAATTTTTAACTTCAAATGTAATGTAGGAAATTATATTTATATAAAAAATATATATGTGTAAAACATTGTTTTTGAGCCCTGTGAGTGGGAAATTTGTGGGTGTGAACAACATAACTCAAAACAAAAATGGGAAAAAATTTAAATTTTTTATATAAATATATATATTTATATTCCCATTCACACCAATTTTCAACTCAAAGGCCCCAAAAACAATATGTTATTAAAATATTTATTTATTTATTTATAAATAAATATATATATATATTTATTTATATAAAAAATTTAAGTTTTCTCCCATTTTTGTTTTAAGTTATGTTGTTCCCACTCCCACCAATTTCCAACTCAAAAGGCCTGAAAACAAATTTCTGGTGAAAAATTCTATTTGAAAATTTGTCATTTTAATAATCTAGTTAATATAAATATAGAATAAGAGAATTAATAAAAAAAAAATAAAAATTAATTTTTTTAGAAATTCCAAAGATATCTTGAACTTTATTTCTAATAGATTTTTTTTTAATTTGATTGTTTGATCGAAGATTGTCGGGAAGACTGAGAAGAGGGCGGCTGGGTGATGGTGGGGAGAGACTAGAGAATTGGAGGCTAATTCGCTATGAGATTTATCGAGGCATAAAAGCGACGTTATAGTTAGCGTTAACGGCCGTCAGGATTGGCCGATCGTAAAGCCACCCCCGGTTCACCCTCCTCGACAAGGGATGATACCCACACACTCATCTCTCTCTCTCTCTAGCTCTCTGGACAAGTTATGTTTTGATAAACACACCAAGCAGAGAGAGTGAGAGAGACAATTTTATTGACCTGAAGATAGGCCGAGTGGGGGTAGAATAGCATCCCGACATGAGACAAACCCATCCACACATATCACCTTCTCTCTTCGCTGAGTGGTTTCTGTCGTCATCGAATCTCTGGAATTTCAAACTCGTAAGTTTATATACATCGTCAAAAAAAAAGTCCATAAATATATTTTGTTAACAAATTTATTATCTAAATAAAAATTTTTCAAAGCTTTTAGGACGAAATCTGACTCACAAAAATTTTTGTTTCTTTATATTAGTTTAGTATGATTTCATTCAAATTTGAACATTTCCCAGAATCGCTGATTCTAATATACAATAAAAGTTGAAAAAAATCCTTTGAGGAAGATTAGTCGAGGTCAGAAAAATGTGTATGTACGAATAGATCAGGGTGTCCAAATATTTCAAACCAAAATACGGGACGCTCAACCAAAGGATCTCTCTCTCCCTCTTATTTTCTTCCATTGACCCCTCCCGGCTTCCATATCCATTCCCACACCCTATAATATATTTGGAAAAATAATAAATATTTTCAAGTATTCATTTAAACTTACCCTTTCTCTCCTTCATCCACAATTTAACATTTTTTTTAAGTAATAATAAACTATGGATTTATTAAACAAAATTTCTTTAAAAAGCCGAACATAATTTCTTAAATTCTTATTTATTTTAAATTTATTTTGACCTTAACAAATTAATAAAAATTTCCCTCAAATATACTTAATCATCACATTAATAATTTAATTACCTTCCCAAATAATTATTACTTTTACACACTATTAAGCAAATGTAATTAATATATGTTAATTTTATTATTTGATTATAAAATCTAATCATATACATATAGTAATAGTAAGTAGTAATTGCAATTTCTCAAATGATAATTATCATAAGCGAAAGCAATCTTCTCAAATGGTCGGTTTGAAAGGATGTGGAGAAGAAGGGTGGGGGTAGTATTATAATAATAATAATCATAAGCAGCAGCTATTTAATCGGCGCGAATTCAAACAGCCAATCAGGGTTGCATCGTAAAAGCGGAGAGATCGTTTAAAAAAAAACGCCTATAAAACACGTATGGGCCCCTTAATTGCTTCCAATCGAGGGCCTATATTAATGTCTCCATAGGCAGCCATTAGTATTATACAAATAATTTTATTATTAGTAGGGATGAGGGTGATTAAATGAGTGATCTAAGAGGGTAAAGAAGACAAGCAAAGACCAAACTAGAGACATCATTTAAAAATTGATGAGCTGTCAACTCATAATTTTTACTTTCTCGTATACGTAGAATATATAAAGTATTGTAATTGTCCAAAAAATTATCCCGAGATTTTGATTATTCTTGACGTTTTGAGTCCAAAATACCACTTTTCGAATTATGCTTAACTCGTGTAATTGTCAAAATGTTTGTTCGTTAACACGATAACTTGAGCACGTTTTAATGTAGATCAACCAAATTTGACATATGTAAATCACATAAAAATCATAGATCTCTAACAACTTTTGGGCTAGTTCCAGCAACTGGAAGTGGTACTTTATCTGAAGTGCTTTTCTAAAAATAATGATAACTCAAATATGATTTCACAGACGAGTCTAATGTTGCATAACTACATTATATCAAAATTGAAGACCACCAGAAAATTTGGTCCGCTTCCGACAACAAAGGCAGGCATAATTTAGATGTTAATATAATATATTTAATAAAACTACATTCCCTTTTCTTATAATTATTATGAGAAAAATTCGTAAGGGTGGCAACCGGCGGAGGATAAATCATTCTTCAGGGACCCCCATCCGATGTTAGGCAGTGCTTAGTCTCGCTGAGTGAGAACGATCGGTTAAAAAACTCTTGCCTCGCTTCATTCGAAGAATTGACAAACTATAATAAACAATAAATATTGTCTCCTGCATCTAAAAAAATGACCAACTATTATTTCTTTCGGAAGATCAAAAAAATGTAAATGAAATATATATTTTCAAGTAAATATTTTATTCTTTAAGTTAGAAGATCTTTAATAGAATTATCAAAAATCTAATTAAAATAAATAAAAATATTTTAATTTGAAACATTCCATTCTGTAATTATTAATTTTCAAGATAAGATTCTTATCTTTCCAGATAAAAATGAATATTAATTATTCTTTCTTTAAGAATATTTCAAATTTTTTCTCAAAAAATTTGGTTATCTGATTAATTTTATTTAGCTAAGTTAACTTCTATAATTAAAAAATTTAGATAAAATGTTTAACTCTAATTTTAAATATTAATTTTGTTATTTGTTTATTGGTCCACTTGTTCACTCTCAAAGTGTGGAGAGTTATCCATCTTGTGCCTCTCTTTATATAAATATAAATGATATATTATCTGTATTAGAAAGCATTAGTTAATATTTTATTGAAATCTTGAAAATATGTGATGCTCAAAATTTGTTAGCGCAGTTTTCTTTTTAAATTATTTATATTAAGAGGTAGCTATAAAAAGCTCAAATTTTATCAAAATAGAATAAAAAAGGTAGGGGAAATTTAATAATTTAATATTTATTTAATAATTTCATAGACATGAACTATACACACCATCTGACCAAAATAACCAGTGATCAGCATGATGGGGGTCGCAAAACGCGTGTCAAAGAATTCGAAACATAAAACACAAAGAGTGATAAGGACAAGTGCAAGTTATTTTATATCCAGGGATCCATATTTTATTAAACATGAAAAATTAAAATTAAAATTAAAAAACATGAGCAATGAATGCTACATCTTATCTCTCAATTATATATAAAAGCTGATAAATATGATTAAATATTCAAAGGAACATTGTGTTTATACTATATTTATTAATAATTACGAAAAATGATAAATTTTCAACATGAATATAATTTATTTGTGACTCTAAATGCAAGTCATGATGCTCTCTTAAAAATAAAAATACATAAATACATTCAAAGAGTGAAATAAAATACATATACATGGAATATATGCATGTATGAGAGAGTGACAGTCCCTGTCCCCATACCACTAACACCCTCCAATTATACGCTTAACTCGTGTAATTGTCAAAATCCGGCGCGATGCACGTAACGCCTGTATATTAAAAAAAAAAAAAAAACTTGAAATGTGTGTGGATGCAACGCAAAGTGTACTATATGCGTTTAAACGCGGCTTGTTTACCCCCACTCCCGTCTGCATTTAATAATTGCACGTACGTGAACTATACACACCATCTGACAAAAATGGCCAGGGATCGGTGTGGGGTATGATGGGGGCAGCAAACGCGTGGCTCGCGTGTCAAAGGATACAAAACGTAACACACGAGGCGTGATGAGGACACGCAGTGAATGAATAAATAATTATCAAAATACACAGTCAAATTTATAATATAGAGAGAGAGAGAGAGAGGAATTCAATGAAAAGCCAACCCCTGAGCCTGTATCTCATCATCAATATATAGAGCAGAGGTCCATTAAAAACAAAACATGCCAAAAAATTAAAAATATGTGATTTTTTATAACATTCCAATTCGATAAAAAGGTTAATATCACTTATACCAAGTTTTTTCGAACATAAAAATGGGAGACATTGGCGTAGCAAAGGGGGACCGAAAATATTATTTTATGAATTTTATTTATTTTTAAGAATTTAATTTGAAAATCTGAAGAATACACAAACACACACACAATCACACACATACACATTAGGACGAATCATTTAATATTCTTTTTCATATATTCTTACGAACTATCGCACATTAGTGTGATGATTGCACATCCTAATTTGACCAGTATGCGATACTATGTCGAAATATATAAAAGATTAGAGGCGGATTAAACGGTGGGCGAACTGGGCAACCTGGGGCCCTCGAACCCGCAAGTGTCCTCTCTATAACCTATAATAAAAAGATAAATTAAATGACATTCACAAATATTGTCATTAAATTTTTTTCATTAAGGCCTTTAATTTACTAAGTAATTAATGAATGATTCCTTAAATTGAAAATCATTATGTATATTGAGAAAGTTATTAAATTAAATTCGTTTAACAAAATGGGGTTCTTTCAAATTTCACCGACCAGGAGCGCCGAGTAAGTTAATCCGCCACCGTCAAAGATCAAAAAGAAGCTTAGATTCTTTATAGAAAAAGAGTAGGGGGTTATTTTTTTTAAACTAATCCTAATTTTACCAATTCGAAGCAAAATTTGCTTGGTTAAAAATTTTCTCTAATTAACATGAGAAGGGGAAGAATAGGGGACATCTATTGGTCCTCTCCACCCCAGATAATCCTGAAGATGTTATTGAATAAATAAATAAAAAGTATTTAAAGTAAATAGACCTAATAAAAAGGTTAATAAATTAAGGCCTAATCATTCATTATAAAATCTAGGCCTACGACTTAATATAAATTTTCGCGACAGATTTTCTTTTCCAGATCAAAATAAATTCTTGAGTAAAATAATTGAAATTGTAGGATATCACTTATTTTTGATAGGGTTTTATCAAATAAAAATAAATATTTATAAATTTTTTTGATATAACAATTTCTAAATTATACTATAATTAAAAGAATCTCATTTAATTTAATGGGAGCATTTTTGAAAAAGAAATTAATGCAAATAGAGTTTTTAGCAATTTTTCCCTAACTCGATAACC
This sequence comes from Anisolabis maritima, assembly GCA_010014785.2. Lineage (NCBI taxonomy): Eukaryota > Metazoa > Arthropoda > Insecta > Dermaptera > Anisolabididae > Anisolabis > Anisolabis maritima. The sequence goes on from JAAAKE020167136.1 coordinate 8,246, forward strand.
TCTTTGGCCTCGACCGCAGAACAATGTTGCACTTTTCGATTTGGGGGGGTGGTGGTTTTTCGGGGGTGGTGGGCGTTCAATTCGTTGGTCGGGTCACGCACGCCGCGTAAAAAAATAATCCCCCGCAAGGGTTGCAGCAACTACTATACCATGTCGGGTTGTCAACGCGTCCGGCAAAACACTTGTTATGAAGAATAATTGCCCGAGAGCACTCTCCATGTGCATTACATCAGTTGCATTTTAATATTACACTCACACATTACTACACTTGTAAACCCCGGGCTGGCATTTTTACCTTATTCGTTTCCAGTTTGAGCATGTGTTCAAAACAACCCAATGATGGCTTCGACATATAAATGCACCACCGGCCAATGCATGATGATGATGATGATGATGTCATCATGATTCACCAAACTCGATCGGAGAGAGATTTATTTTTTCCAATTTCGGCCATTTCTCTTTTTTACTTTTTTTTTTTTATTTTTTTATTTTCCCAAATATTGAAATATACACAATGTTGTTGTTGTTGATCTAATTGAAAACCGATTTGAATCCTAAACATTATAGCCAATCGAGCGGATTGTGCTTGTCTAGCTGTCAAAAGAGAGAAATATTGAAATTTACAAATAAAAGCCCAGACAGAGGCTAATTAATATTAACCAGCAATTCAAATGAATAAATTTTCTAAAATAATTCATTAAATAAATTTTATATTTAACTAAATTATTTATTAGCATATCATGGTCATTATATAAAATTTAGATTAACTTAATTTAGGTACTTTTGGTAGTATTCAAATACTACAAATTTTTTAACGTCTGGCATCTAGAAAGTAAAATTTTTAAAATGATGATTAGTACATATATAATTTTTTATATAAATTAAATTTCCAAAACCTAATTATAGAGGTTTCGTTAGAGATCGCTGATTATCTTCCTCAGTGCATTTACTTGGCTTAATCACGAAATTTTTTATTTGTTATTTTAATTATATGGCAATTTTTAACTTATTTCATTTAACATTTTAATAATAAAAAATCATAATGTTATACGTACTGATTTAAACTAATCGACGATAAATTATCTCAGTACTGAGTCTTCAAAATTTTTTAATTTACACTGACTTTTTTATTATTTTTAAGTCAGGTTATTTTGACATTTAAAACTATCCAACTATTTTATATAGGGTAACTCTGAAAGGCCCCTGGTAAAAAACGTCAAAAATTTCAAAAAAAATTAATTTGCTTTTAAAAAAATAGAACTGATTTTGCCAACTCCTTATTAAGTGGAGTGGGGGAACAAGAGGGATAAGCAATGCTACTGTATGATTGATTTCGTTTATTTTTTTTTCTACAAATTACATCTTTCTTGTTTTTTTTTCTCCGTTTAAAATTTTCTGAGAACACTTTCTATTTTTAAAATAATATGTTTTTTATTTATTTTTCGAGATTTAAGTGTAGAACGATTAACACCCCTTTTAATAGTATTGACAGGCCCGCACTCTTCCTTCATAAGTGCAAAGTCGTGTGGGACTTCGAATCTTGAGGGGTGCCTAAACTCAAAAATAAGTAAAAAAAATGAAATGCAGTGAAAGGAGGAAAATATTTTTTTCATAAAATTGTTGAATTTATTTGTCTAATTAGAATAAAATCGTGGGCCGCTCTGTGAAAATTTTATTTAAATTTATATAATGATTTTTTTTAAGTTTCCGACAGAGTGCCCCAGTCTTTTAATCGAAGTAGCCAAAAATATTCAACAATTTTATGAAAAAAATTATTCTTTTAGTTCATTTTTAAATAAACTTTTTACACTACTAAAAATGTCGCAAAGTTGATAGGGCTTCTTGCATAATTCATATTTTAAATAAAATGTGAGATAATTGATTTAAATAATTTTTCAATAGTGGATATTATTATACATAACATGCACCTTTACTAGATATTACCTCTATAAAAATTGGAGGCGACATATAGAAAATTACAAATGTTCTAGACGCGTGCCTCAATATTGATTAGTGTGGTAGAATTTATTGATCATATTTAAAAACAAAAAAATCAAAAGGTTTTTTTAATTAAAAATTAAAAGATTCCAACAAAATTTTTTTTTATTCAAGGCCATTAAAAATTAATGAATTTCATCTAAAACAAATTGGTTCCTTTCTGCTATCTTCAATATTAGAGTTTTATTTACTTTTTTTGCCTATACTAATATAATAAAAATCTTTCATCTTATAAGCACGTTTCAAGATGGCTATTAAAATCTAAATAGGGGAAAGAAATAAATGTTTGAGAGAAAATATTTTTTATTTTAAGCTATTAAAGCTATTGATTAATTTTGAAAACTTTGGATTTCAACAGCAAATAAATAAAATTATCTAATTAAAAAGTTGAACAATTTTTTAGGACAAATAAATATCAAAAAGAGTGAGATTTTTTTATTTTTTCTTTTGGAAAATTAAAAAAATTTAATATCAAATGTCTATTTTATTTCCTCGACGATTGTTTTACATATAATATTTATATTTTATTCAAATGCGAATAAGAGAGGGTGATATCATTATTTGTATATTAAGATGAAAGTAGAAAGATAAAGAAGAAAACTATAACAATTTCGAATGGCATATTTTAAGATTTTCGAAATTAAATCCAACTTTATCATTTTATGAATGCTCTTTGATGAGAGAGAGAAAGAAGAAAGAAAGCGATGTCTTCTCTGAAATTTAATTTCTTTCCAAGCCCTCTTCTTTTTTAGGAGAACGTTGTTTCTTGACCCTACATCCACCCTGGCTCCGCCCCAAAAACAGACCACGCCTAAATCCACTTACAAAGAGGGTCAAATTTGGATATTTATAAATTGAACCTCCCTGCATTTGCATTTTGTTCATGACAGATGCATTTATGATTTTGATTTATGAATTCTTTAATAAAGAGAAATTGAGGTTGTTTTTACTTAGTTTACTTTTAAAAATAGCGGAAAAACAAAATATTAATAAATTATAATTTTCTTTTTAGGAAAAATGACTTTAATAAATATAGAGATAAGGTAAAGTATACCTAATAAGATAGCATAAAATAAATATTAATGTTGATAATAATTAAGTTAGTAGAAAACTAGGTCAAATGATATCTTCTTATTTTTAAATATGTAAGTGAATTTAATAAATATAATAAAATTTTCAAATCAATTAATTTTTTACACTAGTATGAAGAAATTTAACTAAACTTATGATTTCTTATGAGGGAGCTAATCTGAATTTCTTTTAATCACCTGATTGTTCTTTAAGATTATTAGCGATAATCTAAATTCACTCAAAAATAAATAAAAAAGTCAAAAATCTATTTTTTACTAGAAAAGTGATTACTGCAAGGTAGGCTTCCCAAACACTAACTCGCTATTGGCAAATTTTTCGATTAATTGGTCGAGTGCTCCTAACG
>JAAAKE020167169.1:0-11676 GCA_010014785.2 Anisolabis maritima
TTAATGGTTAGCTTGACAAAAATTTATTTATATTATATTAACTACCAATAAATATAAAAATAAAACCAAACCAAAAATAAAATTAGTATTATTATAATTATAAGTGCCCACATTTCAGACTACTGATCATACAAATACCTTCTCCATTACGCCAATTTCTCACTTACAATCAACATATTTCAAATCAAAATACAAATATAAATATGTATTTTACATTATCATTTATTGTTACTAGTTAGGGAGCGTGTGGCAGCCCACTCAGCTAACAACCATTGATTGATATTTCATATTCATAATTCCTCTAACAACTAACTATTTATTTATTTATTTTTTTTAATTTTTTAATAATTGAAATATTTCTGGTAAATTTAAATCCGGACACACTCTCTGTATACTCACTTTTATATAATAGTATTGATATTTTTTTATTAATTTTTACTTGCTGGAAGGTAGGCAACCCAAATATCCTTCTCACAGATTTTTCGATTAACAGTGGACCACGCATGCTCAGTTTCTAATTTCTAGAGAGACAATAGCTGCGCATGCGTGACCCCGTTTTACAGCAATTAACCAAAAAATTAGAGAGTTGGTCATTTGGTTGCCTAGTTTCCAGGAAGCAAAAAGTACATCTCGGAGTATTTATTGATGGTGCTCGATTTAAAATTTTTTTCAATATTTATCTTTAAAAGTAAAATTAACAAATAACAAATAAAGAAACTATAAACTTCTTGTATGTAAATATCCCCCAACTCCTTAAGCTATTAAAATTCTATTTCAAATTCTTCAAAAAAAAAAAATAAATAAATAAATAAATAAATATAAATGTCTTTTATACATGCGATCGTTAACATAAAATGTTTATACTTTTTGATAAGATACCCGAATTAAATTTACAAGATTTATTATAATGTGTTATTTATTATATATATTTATTATTCCAGCGAAGGCTGTTTTCGTTTAATAAATCGATATTTCATTTGGAATTTTATAAACTAATATTTAATTGTTTAGGACGTTTTGTTTTTATTTTGAATAAATAAATAATAGTTGTCCTTCAAATTAAATTTTACTAAGCCACACCCGGAGGCCGAGAGGTTAAAGATGTTGACATTGTCTATATTGATAACCTTAAATTAAAATTTATTTAATTAATTTGGTATATTAACTGCCGAGTAGGAACTTCGATGGAGACCTTAAGTTACCCGAGAGTGGGAAATTTATACTGCTACTTTTCTTTTTCTTTCGCTTCCATTATACTTCAAACCTTGAGATTGAACAATTTCTGTCTTTTTTTTTAAACTTCTTTTATCAAAAAATAAATAAATAAGTCTTAGTGATTTTGAAATTAGTCGAATTTTTCGTAGTGGTAATAGGCCAATACTCTAAGGGATAGAGAGAGAGTTATACTTTTCTATTAAAAAAAGAATTGAAAAACTCATGAAGGAAAATCTACAAAGGAGTGTGAGTCTAATGTCTCTCTTGAAATGCTCCTAAGCAAAATTTTAACTTAAGGCAATATTTATTATTCTTTTTAATATACAATTTCTTAAATTAAAAATTAAAAAAAAATCAAATAAGGAGAGAGAGAGAAAGCGAATTGTATAAAGAATACAAAAGGTTTTGGTTCATTAATAGTTGGAAAATTACTATAATTCTACCGCGTATTCGTACGGTATTCCTTTACTCTAAAATAATAATAACAAAAGCCAAAAGATATCCCTTCAACCAATCAAAATACGCTCCTCTCTTCTAGTTTTTTGACTGTAGGAAAGAGGGAAATCTTCGTCTTCCACTTCCTCTCTACATCTCGTTATTACGAAATATATGGAAAATATAATAAACAGATTAAAAATAACTTAACTGGGCGCATTCAATATTTATTAAAAGTTCTTTTCTTTTTTTTTTTAGTCGTTTATTTAAGCCATATTTATATATGCAATTTTTTTCTTACGATATAAACTTTTTCTTTATTTTATTTTATATAAATAATGAGTGCTTGCCCCTTAGGGAGTTCTTAGAGCTTTTGCTTATGAATATTGTATTTAAAATATGACTTATTTAATATTTTTATAAATATGTGAAAGGAGAGGAAGGCAGCCAGTAGGGTAGCGTCTGTCGAAATAAAACTCAAAATGTGAAACTTTTGGGCTTTAATTAAAAAACGTCTTCATCGTGATGGGGAAACGTTTTACATTTTGGGAGTTTTATTTTGCCAAGCCTATCCTATTGGCTGACTTCCTTTCACAAATTTCTAATCTACGGCAATCCATCTATCACATCTTTAAGATTTAATATTTTTGTTCGATTTTTGTATCTAAATTAGCACTTTTTTTTCTTATTGTCCTTTAAGACTATCAAAAAACTAGTATTTTTTTTTTCATTGTTCTATACTATAGAAATGTTAAAATGCATTTAATTTAACGTGATTATCCACTAATCCCTCCCCTTTTAGTCTTATTACCCAAAAGCATGAAAAAGAAACGAACAGGTTTTTTTTTTTTTTTTTTTTTTGAAGAGATCACGTTTCTCCCTCAAGAAGGAAATTTATTTTCATTTTTTCCCTATGTTTGTGAAATCGAAACGAGTGAGTTGAGTGAATAAGGGCTGGTCGGAAAATCACACACAAGTTGTGATATAAATATTTAAACATCCATAAATAAAAAAAAAAATACCATTTAAATAAATTATTTTATAATTTATTGAAAATCAATTGAAGTGATTAAATTATTAATGTTTATTTTCCATATAAAACTCTAATATATGCATATTTGGAAATAATTTTATTGACCCTAAATGACGTTTAATTTTTTTTTTTTTTTTTTAATAATTCAGGCTTATTTACTTTATTTTCTCTTATCATAATGAAAGTATATACATCCGGATTTCGAAGTGAAGATCAAAGAATTTTCTGTGCGTATAAATGTGTCTGTCTAAATCAATATTTTCTGGAGTCTTGAAGAGTTCTTTACTTTAGTTTTTTTGCATTATATATATATTTTATATTTGAATCTAGCCCCTCAAAAGATTCTTTGAAAGTCAAATGGCACCACAGATTTTTTAAATTTAATTTTTTTTTTTAAGATTCTTCGGCATCTGAGGCCTTATAGATGTTTAAATGCTACACAATATATATATATTATTAACCATTCAAATTCAAATTATCCAGGCATATTAATTTACATCAATTGAATTAAATAAATTTTCATCGGATTGGCTGAGATCTGAACCCACACCCCTTGGTTTTTATGGTTATCAATATTGACAATGTCAGTATCTTTAACTTTACTGCTACGGGAGGAGTTATTATTCAAACGAATTTTTAGAAGCAATATTTTATCTGGTGGACCTTAATCAAACAAGACTCATAAAAAGATACCTATTAATATTTATACATTAAAAAATTCTTTTGTAAATAAATTTAAACTAGATAATAGCATATCCTCTCTCAGAGAGATTTTATTATAAAATTATATTCAGAACATGAAATATCATCAAGAATTTGATTAAAAAGAGTAAACAGAGTTTATAAACGAGTGTATTTTTTTTTTTTTTAGAATATTTAATTATATAAATATAAGTATATTTAGATATTCCCAAGACAATTTTGTTATAAACCAACAAAAAACGTTTAATCATTTTTTTCTATTGGTCAACTTGGAAATTTATATATTATGTATGGAGAGCGTAAAAAAAAAGTTTTGAATTTTTGATAAAAAAAAGAATTCTTTCGAAGTCTGACTTTTTGTAAAATAAAAAAAAAAGTATTTTTTCTATTTAAATAAAAATAGATTAAAAAAAACACTTCGCCTTTGGTTTAAATACTTGAATAAAAAAAAAAAAAAATTAAATATAAATAAGAAAAAATTATTGATTCGTTATAAAAAAAAGCTAAACATTAAACATAGCCAAGCAATTTTATTCAATGAAAAATCGGTTTTCAATCGACAGTGAAGCTAGGAGTTTTTTTTTTTTCGATAATAGCTTAGAGAATAAAAGAAAGTCGATTCTTCAGAAAAAAAAAAAAATATTTTTAAAAATTTCCAAAATAATTACATTTTGTGAGATCGATGGAAATGTTATATATATGGAATAATGTTTTTCCGGGTTCGCCTGCGTTGATTGTTGAGATTAATTCGACGTTTCGGCTCTCCTTTTCGAGCCATTTTCGTGTTAGGAAGTGATGGTGAAGGTGGTTTGTTCAAATTTTAAAAATTCTTTTGAATCCTGAATATTAGCTTTTTATTATAGTAATTATAGAGTTGTTTTTAAATACCCCCACTCCAGGCTATATCCCTACGATGAGCTCATCTCTTAAAACAACAACGTCATTTCTTCAACCAATCACAGAGACAATAGGGGAATTTCGACCTGCTCTTAATGTTCTTCTTTGCTTGATCTGATTATTGTTCCAAGATTTGTGGGAAATTATTTTTGAGCCAATGATTATCTCGCTTGACTATCCGACTTTCAATCAAAATTAGGAAAAATATTTTGGTGGTATTGGAAACAGTTTTTAAGTTATCGTTTGATTGAATTTAGGTCATCTACTCAAACGCAAACGTACACATATATATTCATGAATAGTTCAAGAGTGAACGTTGGAAAAATTAAATAAACAGAAATTTGTTTATATTAGATAGATAGCCAACGGGTTCGTTCTGCTGGAAAGATTCATTCGTATGTTTTGATTTTATTACAAAGAATAAATAAATTTTTTTTTATGCTTTCCATTTAAAGGGAAAATCGTGTATTCTTTGACTTTAAATTTTTTATTATGTGTATATCACAATACCTTTCTTATAATTATTATCTCTTTGTTTGGAATTTACTCTCACGATAAAATTTGATGAAATTTTGTTTGATTGAGCGTAAATGCCATCTGGATTGGAGCCAAGACGGCGGGTGTGTTTACTCTTACTTCAGCTTACTGACTCAATCAACAATAAAATAAACACACTCAATGAGAAAATGGGAAGTCCTGGCACGAACCCAATGGATACCACTTCCGCCCAATCAACCATTTGACAAAATATTATCGTCAAATGATTTATTGATTTAAGGTATTGTTATTGTTTTTAAGGGTTATATTATTTAAAATTTCAAATCTTTTATCTTCTCTAATTTCAGCCAAAAAATTAGAACAAATTTGACCATTTTTGAAGATAATTGATTAATTACTTTAATAATAGTAGTTTAATTCTGTTTTCACACCCACCCTCTCGATCTTGAAGAAAAAAAACCGCGAAATTTTACAACTTTTTCATTTTTCGTAAATAACTCCCAAAAATGGTTGTTATTTGATAAATTCTGCAGTGAATTACTTGAAGATTTGTTAAAATTCGATTGAGGAAGTCAAAAATTTTGAAAATTACTTTCTTATCTATTTTGTACCTTTATTACAATTTAACAGGGAAAAATTTAAGACTATTTAATTCTCTTCTTAATTAATTCTGTCAAGTTCATATTAATAATAATTATAATTTGCTTACATTGTTAAAATTAGCGGGGCATATATTAACTAACATAAAAAATAGGCAATGAAGTTACAAAACTTTCCCACCCTTTCTAACCAACCTCTACACGCTCTACAGACCGGTCCCATCTCGTATTATGCAAGTCATGTTTATTTTTATTGCTATTTTCAGGTCATATTGTTCTTATAAATTTTTATTAATTATTTTTAACAAAGAAAAAAGTCAGAGATTAAATAAAATTTCAAAGCTTCTTTAAGTGAAGACGTAGATTTATATTCTCCTTTCGTTTTTTAGTAATAAATCCTCTTCCACTTAATGGATTGTTATAAAATTTAGTCCAGGACCGAGGACAAACATCTCAACTAAATTCTCAAAGTTTCAAAAGATTTGGTTTAGGGGATACTGAGAAAATCGTGGTCATTAGTAAATATTTTTTACGGCCCCTGCAATCCTATTTACTCCAAATTTTAAAGCATTCATAGGCTCTCCTAGGACTATAAATTTAGTTTTACCCTTCTCCGATGAGTGGTTCTTGAGATATAAACCAAAATAAAAGCTTCATACATATAACCATATAATATGAATTTTTGGGGTCCTTTTGGCCTGAAACGTAAATTAAATTTTTCATGATCACAATACTTTCACCTTATTATTATTATTATTATTATTATTATTATTATTATTATTATATAATAGTGCGGGTAAGTAATAAGCCAAGTCAATAAGCTCCAGACCAGCCTTTAATACTGATAGAGCTTTTCAATAATCATGCGTGAAATATTCAGCACTCAGAGAAAATTTTATAATGCAGTATATATTGATTTATTACATTTATATTGATATTAAACATCAATTATAACTATTATATTATAATTAACTTCTAATAATTAAACTTAATTGGTGAAAAAAATTTATAGCTTTGAAGATGGTCATCGGAGGGAAATTTGATTTTTTAAATCTCAATAACATTACATTCCATTCCCAAAACCGAACTCTCTAATAAAGATTCTCCTGCCTAAATATTTTTATGAAGAATACACATATTTATTCGAGAATCTGTTCTCTTGGGGAATTTATATATATCTTTATGACAAAATCCCAGCTCTGAAGATGATCCAAATCCATGATCGAAACGTTATCTAGAGGATATGTATCTGTTCCTGAATATTTACGCAGCCATATATCTCTTAGTTGAATAAAATATCTATTCAAAGCTAAAACAACATCTGTATGTTGAATATGTAGGGAAGGGTTCGCCGGCCAATCAGAGCACGCCCTACTCGCTATTACAGTAAATTTTTTCGTATATAATTATTATCAAATCATACATACTTTTTATTTATTACTCATAAATGTCTAAAAAAAATCTATTTAATTTGAGAATCTAAAAGTTGTATTTATCCCAGACTAAATACATAGATAATAACAATTTCATTTTTGGTCATCAACGCTTAATTCCGGCATCCAGCTGAGGAGACTTCAATTTCTTTTATCAACTTAAATAGTCTGGAAAACTGATTTCAAGCTTTAATAATATTAATAATAATAATAATAATAATAATAACACTTTTATTAAGTTAAAAAAAATTTAAAGCTTAGATAAAAAAAACATCGATTGAAATCGTTAATTTTATACCCCACCATGATTTGATTTTTTTTTTTCTATTTCTCAAATGGTTCATTTAGTATTATCTAACTAATGGAAGAAAATCGTCTGTTAAGAACCGAAAGTCTGTTCTTATTAAATTACAAAAAAATAAGCCCAATTTCTCTCCTCCCCCTCTCTTCTTTCTCTTTCTCCCGCATGCCCTTTAGGCGGTCAATATCCCTTCCCATCCCCATGGCCTTTATCTCGTTTTTCCCTTTGACCTTAAATAAAAAAAAAAAAAAAAATTGACATGATTTTCGCACCCTCTCTTCTCTTTCTGTCAGTGTTTGTTTTATCATATTTTAAAGTCTTTTCTACACTTTTAATACTTCTCTTTCAGTCCTTTTTTTTTTTTGACACCTCCAATTAATCGCCTCTTTAAGAGAGAGAGAAAAAAAAGGGGGGATAATAAATAAATACTAACAGATTTTTTTTTTATCTATCAAACTCAGTCGAGATTATACGTTCTATAATAACTAAAAAAATCCAACACATTTTTTTTTTCAAACATCAGAGAGGGATTAAAAAATAATAGAAAATTTTTAAATTCTAGTTGATATATATACGATTAATAATAATAACAACACAGGAGGCAACTCTAATATATATATATATATTAAGGGAAAACCCTTTAATTGAAGCAAAAATCTGTCAAAAAAATAATTCACCCTGGTGCACTGTTGGCAGACACCATACCCAATCAATTCCTAGTAGACATTTTTGAGAGTAAAAGGCCATTCACTCCCTCTCGGTGAAAATCACTCTATTATATTATAATCCTTTTTTACTTTATTTAGAAATCTACAATTTTTCTTTGTTGTTTCTTAAAACTTAGCTTTACTACGATGCTTTTGGTGGATTTGAGAGATTCTCTTTTAAAGACGGGAAGCTATCTTGTAATTTATATGACGCGTTAGCCGTCACTTAGAGGGAGGATAAAATTTTTGAACTTCGCAAAACGGCTGGAATATTGTTGTTATGTAGATAATAATAAAGTAAACTTTTTTTTTTCTATATTCTTTTTTGAGCATCTAGTGTTGACAAATCATGTCATATGTAGTTTTAAATATTTAAATATCAAAGGCTTCCGGCGGGAGTTCAACAGTCTTGTCCCTCGGGGCTACACATTTGAGGTTTAAAAAAATTGTTGGAGCAAATTTTAAGAAAATTAAAAAAAAAAAATTATCTCAGTAAAGTACTACTAGTATCAATTAGCGGATTTTGGTCAAAACATTGCGGTCACATATATTTAAAATTTTCTAGGATAGTGATTAAAATCCGTGAGGATGATACCAATGCTGCGTCAAAAATAAACATGTTTTATTATTTTTTGTAAATAAATGCAATGTTCATGCATATTTTTTTTGACTTTGATGATTCTGGTGGTCGGCAAATTTTTCCTATAATCAAAAGTGTACCGTGACGAAAAGATTAAGTATCTATGATTTGTAATTTAGCTTATATTTTGGATACAGAAATATACCCAGACCATTTTCCACAAATGATTCAGAGAACCTCAAAACGTCTATTTCCCTTGAAATCGAAATTTTACATTACTATAATTAAATGAAGTTAAAAAAGGTTTATATGATAAGAATATCACAAATTGAAATCAAATAAACCGCTAATTATTCCTCTCATTAGTTTGATATTAATTATAACTAGAGGGGTATCTGAAATATTTTTTTAATCATAACAAATCAGAATACACTAGGCCGAGTAATTAAGTGAATATTGAAGCTCTCATTATTTGTTGGTGGATTAATCAGCCGCCTGAGGCTCCGCCATCAATCAGTCGGGGGCTGAAAGGTTCGAGCCCCGGGGGCTCTTCGATCTCAATGAGGATCCATCGAGTAGCTTCTTCAGCCATTGCTTTATTATTATTATTATTATTATTATTATTATTATTAATCTCTGTTTTGGGATAGGTGGGGAATTATCCTTTGTGGAAAAAGGATTTATCTAGGATCAAGTAAACTAAATATAAACAAGAGTATTTATGAAAATCCTATTCAAACTTTGTTTCATGTTCAAAATTAGTAAAATTATAAGAAAAAAAATCTGCTAACTTTCACTTACCGGTTATTTTTAATATTATAATATTTCGAGAGGGAATTTTATATTTTGCCTATTTAACGGCAGGTGTTATGCTTGTTTAAAAGGGTTAAAGGTCACTCCATATTTCAAAACGACTAGTTTTATTATAAATAAAAATAACAAAAGTTAACTTAAAATTTAATTATGAATAACTTTTATATTAGATATTACATTATTACATATGCATATTATTTTTATATAGAGATAACTTTTCTGAAATATTATTATAAATAACGGGGGAAAAAAAAACTAAGAATAAATTACTCTTCAGTGGCTTTAAATACTAAAATCAAAATATATATTTTATATATCTTTAATTAATTAATGGATATACGAAATTCAAAAAAAAAAAGGTAAAAAATGACAAAAGTAAAAATTTTAACCAAAACCATATTTAAAATTTCATCGTCTTGTAATTTAGTCTAAATTTGGGTACAAACATAGAGACCATTTTCTAAAAATAATTTTTTTTTTTTAAATTTATTTTCCCCTTTAGCTGTCAGGCTTCGGGAAAATGATTTTTTTTTTAAGATTCACGAAACGTTATAAAGTAAATAAATCTGAGCTTATCTCAAAACAAAATTATATATATTTTTTAATTTTTTCCCTTTTATCTAATATAAATAATGCAGGGAAATAAAAATAGGTGGCCTGTGTTAGCATCTCATACGTAGTTTTTCCATAAAAAAAATTTAAAAAAAATGTAAACAAATCATGAAATATGCACTGGTATTGGATTTTTTCATTGCTCCCGGCTATACGCCAGCCTTTAGATGACACAGGGAGCAGGCTACCGTGCTATGTCCTCCTTAGTTAGAGGTTTAGCTAGCTATAAATAAGGGGTAATAAAGTAGATGAAGTAACTCCCCGAGGCGATGATGAAGGACAAAATTTGAAGACTGTCCTCCTCATGAACTAAGTGATTCGCTTCTCGTTCTGGACGATAAATATTTATTTACATTATATTGGCTAACAATTAATATAAATAAATAAGGACGAAGTAAGTTGCCAAAAGACTTAAAAAAAAACTTTCAATGTATGTTTGACAAACTGGTTAAAATTTGGAATAAATAAATATGTCTAGATAATGGTTGCATGAATAAGATTGTTTAAAGTCTAAAGGACCTCAAAGGGTGAAAAGACTAAAAAAATTTTTGGAAAAATCGGCGCCAGGCGGAGGCGGAAAATTACTTTAGCTGAGGTGTGAGTCATGTATGCTACGCTCAAAAATATCAGCGGACATTTTTATTTTTTAAATATAATTTTTCTTTTAAAATCTTTTGGAAAAATAATTTTCGCACCCAATAAAAAAAAAAAAAACTTTTCTACAGATTATTTTAAAGCTGTGATGTTATTAAATATTTTCAAAAGAAAATCTTCAGATTAGCCAAATAAGACGAACAATTTATTCTCCTTTTTCTTATTCCATTTTTTGTTTATAAATAATTCATTCGTTGGTTTGGTGTTAGTTAATTTATTTGAAAAATTAAAAAAATCTCGAAGATGACTTTCTAAAGAGTTTTTGTTTGAAATAAAATCAATGGCAGGGAAAAGAGTATGGGCGGGATAAAAGGGCTTGACTGCTTTATGAGCTAATTTATTAAACATCGACCATTTTATTTAAGGGTAATTTTCATCCCCTCCTTTTTGACCGTAAATGGAATTAAAATTAGTAAATATGAATAAAATATGAAATATTTTATCATTATATCTAGATTGCTTTTTTTTTTATGACATATGATCTCATCTTGATATCAAAAAAATACCCTCTAATAATAACTAATACGTGTCTAGTGTAATTCAAGATAAGTGCTCGAGATAATGACAACAGAGGTTTGTGTTTTTATTTGCATTTCCAATTTTATTTCCATAATAACAGATATCAAAAAGTGTCTAGAAAATTATTATAGGAAAAAATATATATATTATAATAATACCCTTGAAAGACAATATTCGTGGATTGTTTCCAAACGAAATGGATCTGGGAGCCCCGCCCCTAATGATAGCCATCTAAATTGAAAATATTTCGTTTTCTTATATTTCCTCTTATAAAAGATTAAAAAAAAAAGGAAATGTGAATTCGTGAATATTTCAATCAGTTATATTATTATGTAATTATTTCTCTAATAATTATTTTAATTTTCTGAATTCATTTATATTAACGTTAACAACTTTTTGTCTTTTGTTCAGGTTTATTTGACTCATAAAATTTTGTAGTTTTTCAAAAGAAATAAAAAAAGCATGAAAAATTTATTTTTTTAAATGACAATTGGTTTTTTTTTTTACTCTCTTCGGCATCTGTTTTAGACTTTAAACGACCTGCAATATTATATTAATATATTAATTACGATATATGTAATTATTTATATCAATTGGTATTCAATAAATTTTCATCGGACGCATGGGGTCCTAACCCACACCCCTTGGCTTCAAAGGTTACCATTTGCCACGGGGTAG
>JAAAKE020167180.1:0-11676 GCA_010014785.2 Anisolabis maritima
GATAAAATGTTCTGTTTTGGCTCTCTTAATTTCAAATCAAATAAATTTATTAAAATTTTTATTTACTTGAGTTTCGTACATTTCAATTTATATTTACAACATATATCTTTAGATAATATTTTCAAAAACAAAATTTTTTTTTAATAAAAAGCTTATTATGTGTGTATGCAATCCAAATCATAAATTCCAAAATTAATACAAGTAATTATTCTCATATTATTTATCTTTTGATGTTCTTTGAAATAAATTTTTAAATCTGATAATTTAATTTCCCTGATAAAAATAAAACAAAATTTTCAAAATTCTCGTTATCAAAAGAGTATTAATGAGCCCTTAGTCACAATGGCTTAATTGAAGCAGTGAATTCTCAGCCATCAAACAAAAAATGTGCTGAATGTGCACTGAAGCCAATGTAACTCAGGGTTCACTGCTTTTTTGGCGAGTGCCTCTCTTATTGTGCTTTCACTATGAGTTTCGATACTCAAAATATTTTTATCAGAAGACTCTTTGTTAGAAAATCGCCTTTTGGAGTAAACTCACAATTCCAACTTTTATTAAAAATTTTTACAAATTCCGAATTTATTTAATACCCCCTCCATCCTCCCATTTATTAAAAAAATCCATTCTATTTTTTTTTTTTTGCTATTTTATTGAAGTACTTTTCTTGTTATTTTGATTTGAAATTTTATTTTTGCAATCTTCACAGAGTCTAGGGGAAAGGGGGCCATTGTCTATGTCATATTCATCTGTTATTCAAAACGATTGACGTCAATAAGAGGATTTTATAGAATCCTTAGAATTTCATTATCTCTATAAGTACGTATTTTCGATTCATTTCATAATCCATATAAATAGCATCGGTAGGCGGAATTTAATTATTTTGATTATTTTCACACCTTCGTTCTTTAATATTAAAAAGCTTATGATTTAATTGACTTCTAAATAAATATTACAGAAATGAAATATTTTTTTTTTTAAAGTTCAAAACAACAAACCTGCTTCTCTTTTATAAAATCACCAACATAAAATTAAAAAAAAAAAAAAAAAAAAATACTAATTAAATTTTTTAATCAAAAAACCCCTTTTTAATTTTTTAATTTATTTTATCAATAATTAAATCCTCTCAGGGACTCGCATCTAATGAGGATGTGGGTGGCAATCACGAATTACTCCAACTAAGACTAGGATTTTTACTTTTTCTTACTTATATATAGAATATATAGAGAGAAAGTGCAATTGCTCTTTCCTCTTTTATTTGCATCTCTTACATTCCAGAAGGAGAATGAATTATTCTTATTCCTAGACCAGCCTCCTGCTGTTATACAATTAAACACCATTCACTTTAAAATTTAATTATAATTAAAGAGGGATCCTTTAATTCTAATAAAAATTTAAAACGTAACGACTTCATCCAAAAAAATTATCCAAATTTGAATTTTTTTAAAATCTCATTTTACTCCTTTTTTTTCTCTGTATTTTATGAGGTTTCTGTGTGCCTTGTCTCAGATTGACAATAAATAAATATTCTATTAAACATGATAAATATAGTATTTATGTGCACTAAAAGTTCAAAAATTGGTAAATGGTAAATTTTAGTAGCTTGATAAAAATCTAGTACAATAATTAAGAAAAGGATGCCGTATTACCTCACATATAAATTTTTTTTACCAAAACATAACAAAAAATAATATTTTTATGGCGATATACAATTTTTTGAAAAGAAAACATGAAAATAATTTTATAAAATTATTTAAGAATACAAAAGTAAACAAAAAATCAGAAACATACTATGTAAAAATTTTTGATTTAATCGCCGATTAAATTAATTAATTCCAAAATTCGGAAATTTCCGAATATTTAAAGGCACTAATATTAGGTGACCCTTATCTTTTAATGATATTTTGATACAAATTTTTGAGCTAATAAAAGTAATTTGGAAGAATCGAGATCATTGTTGGTCTTTGTAGACATATTAGACGAAGTTTATTAAAGAAGGATATCACTCTATTTGAAAAATTCCCTGTGCTACGTGTACAAACCTTCAGGGTGGTGGCTTGCCCTCGGGTCAATTGAAAGCCAATTAGTCGTGGGTGCTGTGGTCGGAGAGTGGGGGCATTTTCTTCATTCCCTTGATTCTCTTTTTCACCCTCGGGATGCCCACGGGGTTTTGCAGAAATGTTGCTGACTCACAAGAACAGCTTTTGTACTTTTTTTCTTTTGCTCAGGGTGAAATTTCTTTTTATAAAGAACCTTAACAAGTGGAACAAGGAAATATTTGCAAAGTGGATGGAAAAAATATATTGAAAAGATTTTTCCTCTCTTTTTACGATAAAAGAAAGAAAAAAATTATTTTATAACAACATAAATTTTCAATAAATAATGATCTTTATTCATATTGATGTAAATTGTTTCTTTATAAACCCCCCACCCCCTTCCGATGCTAGCTGCGGCCTTATTTGATTATATTAATAAATTCTAATTTCATTTCAACCAGTGAGTAGTTTTCAGATATTCATGTATTAATTATTTTATAAGCAAATTGAAATTCAGGTAAACAAATAAAAATAAATATAGATATCTTTAATAAAATTTCTAATAAATAAATTTTTGTTTCAGCATGGAAAGAGACTTTGCTGACCCTCCCTAAACGGCTCTTCAGCACAGAAACAGGGCCTCAAGATGACTCTCCGTCCACACCTCAGGTGAGACATCTTCAATGTTTTTCTTTTTATTAGTCAAACACCTTTAAGACTATACTTCTAAATTAATAAGCGAAAGTTATTTAATATTTACCAAAGAATCATTTTTTTCTTCGGGCGTTAAAGAAGCTACGCTAAGTTTGAATTTTGTCCGGAGTTAATTTATTTTCTGACTGAAAGTTGAAATCCAATTACACAACCGAGTTTTATTTCTCCTTCTCTTTCTCCTTTTGCTTTTTTTTTTTTTTTTTTTAATATATAAATATATAATCCAAAAGGAAAAAACATTTTCTCTCTGTCTGTGGCCGAAATTGAAATTATCGGACGTAAAGCAATTTACCAGTTGATTAATTACCATCGAGCCAATTTCAGAGGCCCCTTCTCATTGGCAAGGAGGAAAAGGAGGGGGAGGGGGTCGGCGACTTCCAATTGAAGGGGGGCTCAGCCTCCATTGGATCAGCGAAAATCAATTTGTCGTTACCACGAAACATGAGGGGTTGGGGCTGGATTAAGGAACTCAGCCAATTTTTGATTTAAACACGGATCACGTAGATCCCCGCGGCGGATTTTTACAAGATTCAGAGTATAACAAAATTTTTAATTAAAATTCAATTTTATTTTATAATTGAAATAACAATGACATGATTAACAGATATAACAAAAGTTGATGAGAATGGGAAAATGATAAAAGTATGATGATCTTGTCGAAAATATATGGAGTAACTCTTCGAAGTAAGAGTTGCGAATTTTTCCTTATTAGAGAATTTAAGCTTTCGAACTTTCATTAAAATGTTCCAGATTGGGTTGAAAATGCACACATAAAATGGAAGTTGTCTTTTTTCTGCATCTGAAGTTATTGAGTTATATATTATTATTACTTCTTCCTTATTTATTTATATTAATTAGTACCCAATATAATATAAATAAATTTTTGTCGCTCAGGACGAGATGCTAACCAGTGACCTTTGGCAAGACTTCCTCTGCACCAACGGACACGATTGATTTTAGTACACATCTGACCATTGACGAGGGGCGCTAGGAGGGCTGAAATATTTTTTTACTTATATAATATAGTTGTTTTATTTATTTTGAATCTATACCTCCTGCGAAATATGATATACACTTGAATCAAAATTTGTTGCATCCTTCTTCCTAGTATTAAAAATGATTCACCGGTTAGTTAGTTAGTTGAGAGTTCCTCCATATTTATACTCCATCCCCGCGGTTCACCCCTCCGAAATCAAATCAAAAAACTATGATAATTAAAATTTAATTTTAATCAAAAAAATGAATTTAAGATTTAAATAAATAAATAACAATATGTATTAATATATATGTTAATTAATTTATAGACAAGAAAATATATTTTATTTAAAGGACTCACCTATATCCCAGTATTATATGTTAGCAATGATGATCGCTCGTTTTAGCCCGATCGATTTGTTATTGATAGAATTCAGCATCCAAAAAATTTGTATGTAGCTATGCTTAATTCTTGATAAAAAATAAATAAAATAAGATCAATCGATTCTGCTTATCCCATAAAAATATTATTTGTTCCTTCTGGGGGAAGGAATCAGAAACTCACTCCAATAAAATTCCAAGTTTTTTGTCTTTTCGGCGTTGGGGTCCATTCACACTTCTACTATAAAATGTATATATTTATGAACCACTATTATCCGTTCATATTTATTTAATTAGTAGCCAATGTAATTTAAATAAGATAAGGACCCTTAAATCAAGACCTCTAAGGAAATGGGACTTCAAAAAAGTTCAGATTAAACACAGTTTCACTAATTTAAACAGAAGAGAAACCCGTAGAAAAAAAATCTAAAAATTACTTAACTAATTTAAAATTCAATGCGTGTTATTTATTTCTGGAGGCCAGGTTGTGTTTCTGGGGCGGTAGCAAATGATAGGACCAGCGGCCATCGATTTGCTCTGCATCGGTGGGGGTGGAATTGATAAAAATATCCCGGTGACCATAGAGAGGAGGGATCTGCAATGCGGAACATGTTCTGTAGAAATTATCTAGATCATGAGCGTCCAAGTTTTTTAAGACTCATTTGTAGAAAAAAAATTGTCTGAGACACATAAAATATTCTAATACTAAAAGTGTTAAAGTTAAGTAAAAAAATATATAATATAATATTTTCCTTAAGAAATAATCATAAGTAATTTATGAGTTTATTAGAGGGATTTTAATTTCATTAAAACAAAACATCTTTTGCATACTTTTTTTGGATACTAATTAATAATTAATATTAATTGAATGTATGTCTTTAATTAATAAATAATTTAAAGACTAAATGTAAGGCCGAAAGACGAGGGCTAAGTTCCAACGAAGATTTCTTATCTGCCCTTTGGTATTTCATTATGAAAGTAAAAAAAAAAATAAAACTCCAAGCTCACGTAGGGAGTAAAAAGGACTTTAAAAGGCTCCCACTCTTACGAATGGAATTGAAAAACGTAATGTCACAACTTTTTTTTTCCATCGCACGTGTCTTTTTCCCTTCTTGGGCCGGAGGCATTCTTAAGGAATAACTACAAAATAACATTTTAATAAAAAGGTAGAATAAAAAAAAATAAAATTTCGAAAGGGTTACAAACTTTTTCTTTTGAAGAAAATAAACCTCTCAGTAATATTTTAAAATGTTTTATTTTTGGTAACTATCGGTCTAGAGGGGCTTGTTAACTTTAAATGTTTAAAGAAATTCGTGTTCGCGCCCAGTAATAGCTTGATTATTTAATTATTTAATATTCAATTATTTTATTTAAAGAGATAACCAAAGGTGATATTTTTTGAGATATGGAAGAAGTAATTATCCCTCCAAATAACATTTATAACACCAAATTATCATAAAAATTCTTTTTTTTCTAATTTCGATTTCATAGTTTCTTAAAATTAATTTAGAAATATATATATTGGAGGTGTCTCATCATTTAATTTTTAATTAAACAATAAATAATATTTGACTCCATTTGGGTATTTATGAGACAATTTGATTAAGATTAATATTGGTATTATATACCACCAATAATTTTTTTGTGGTGTGGGTCATTGTACCCTTGTACCTTTCTTATTGTTCTGACTTGGGTTTGAACATGGATTTCGACGGTTACAAGATGATTTGATAATTGCTTATAATTTTTTAGCCTAAATATACGGTAGAGGCAGAGGAAATGCGAGGCCGGGAGCAATATAATTTTGAGGACTCAAAATTTAAAATAAAATCAAAAGAGAATTCTCCACCTAAAATATTTAATTTTTTCTTTTAAAGTAAATTGACTATTAAAATATGTAAGAATAATTAAAATTTAATTAATTTACCAAATTTTATTCAGGACCATTGAGGAGGAATTGAACCCCTGAATCCTCCCCTTTACTACTGATGTGATATGTCTTCTTAAGTTATTTTATTTAATTCCTATCTGTTTCTTTGTCTTATTTTCTAATTATTTTCTGAGTCTTTCCGCCATAAATTTTGAATAATTCTGTTATTTTTTTGCAATTTAAAAAATATTCTCATAAAACTTAAATAAACTATGATTTATCAAATCCGTTTGTATTAATTAATATATTGAATATTAATAGGCCTATGTAATTCAAATTAATGGATATCACCCAAAACTATTTAACTTAAAAATATAATATTCTAAAATAATTATAGGCTACTTTTTTTTATTTTTATTTTAGATGATATTTATCTCTTCTCAAATTATTGTATTTGATTTATCAGTGACAAATTAATCCACGATGGAATGATAATCATTTTTAATCAATTATTTAAACTTGGATCGTGTTTAATTATCAAATTTAGTAAAAGGTATTTCCATGTTGTTTTCCCAAAACATGTTTCTGCTAAATTGTTTTCAATTTATTCACTGAATGAATGTATAACTATTTAACTATCGGTAAATCAACAAGAGGAGGCTGTAGCCCTCCCCCCTATAGATGAATCATGGATGGTCTGATGCCCGGGGGGCCTCGAATACATTACGGCACCTCGTATCCCATCCCTAGTGTGTCCCAAAATCCCCGAGGGCCCCACGAGGGGCGCAAATAAAGAACGACAGCAGTCACGTGGTGGGATCTACGTTTGGATTGTATTACGTTTCAGAGACAGTGCATTTCCATATTTCTTGTTACACCCTGATGATTGTCAGAGAATATTTGCATCTACTCAAGGGGGTAAAAAAATCACCAGCAAGAGCCCTTTTGCTTTGGAATTATACAATTTAAAATTTAAATTCATTTATTTAGAAAATTTTAAATATTTTAATGAGTTTTTTTTTGTCTTTGTAGCATTTGAATATATATATATATAAATTTACGATTAAGGTTGCCATTATTCTGCTATAATATATTATCCAGAACTGTTCAAAACAAACAAAATTGTAGAGTTAGAGGGTGGAGGGAGTAAAATATCCCCAAAAATTGCAAATCATAAACTCTTAATAAAAATTTTTTAAAATAAGAGAATGTATGTATGAGTATGAAAACAAACTTTTGGAACTAGTAAATTTCAAAATTTTTATAAAGAACATACTTTGGTAACTTTAAGCGCCATTTTGAGAAGAAATAAATAATAGGAGAAAGTATTACTTCTCACTTATATTCAAATACTCTTTTGATACTCTGTTGTTCTGAATTTATATTTGTTTTGGTTTAATGTTTGAGTTTGATGTTTATATTAGGATGTTGTTTAGTTTTACGAAAGATTCTCACTTAAAGAGATTTGTTTCTATTTACGTCTATTCGAGACATTTTAGTAAAAAGTAATTTTCAAAAGCCTGAGGGAAAATTTGAACTGCCCAATTATTTCCGTAACGTTTGTTACATTTAAATGACTTGGTTATATTATCTTAGCACAATGTGAAAAAAACGAGAAGGGAGACAGAATAAATAAAATGCAAAAAGAAAATGCCAACATTATTGATCCTAAAGGTGATAATATCTTTTCAGCTTGTTTGAATAAATTGTACTATTTATGAGGTAAATATTTTTCCAAGCGAAGACAATGAAGAATTACTAGGTGCAATTAATCTTTTTTTGCTTGGCCTAGAGGGAATATTGCAAAGTCCCTTGATGCCTGCCGGCTTAGAGGGTTTCCAGGTCCCTAAGTCCAATCAAGTCAAGCACTCGTCAAGTGGCCGAGCCCAACTGCGAATCCTATAAAAATGTTTGTCAAAGCTGATCCCCGTCGTTTTCAATGGGACCCAAGAAGGTTGGAGTGTGGGGGTCTTTGCGCACCCTCGGGACCCTCTCGACCCCAGCAGGATCAAGGGACAAGACAAGTAGTTCGTTGCTGCTGTTATCTTTTTTCTACTTGCCACCGTGAAAATCTATATTTTTTAAAGTTATAACAAAGGCCTAAATGATAAAAAAAATTCGACTGAGAATTTCGTTATATTATTTAGAATGAACAAATAATTAAACATTGGCCATATGCTAAATGCGATAGAAATAGAGGAGAAAATTAATGTTTTGATAAATAGAAAATATAGAGTATTCAAAATGATTCTTACACTCTAATTCTAACTTTTATTTTATGTTTATTATAAAATGAATGAGGTTTTTTTTTTTTTTTTTAATTTTTCCTCAATGTTGCAAAGGCTAATTGTGAAAAATATTTTGAAGTAAAATTGGACATTGTTTAAAAGGCTTTATAAACTACCTAAACAATAAATTTTTGTTAATAAAATTTTACTACTATGTAAAGTAATTGTAAAACTAAATATTGAAATAAATTAACTTAACTCAAAATAAGTCATAAACAATATCATGTTTGACATTGGTACAGAAGTGCTCCAGCATTCGCACTTTATAAATTCCTATTTTCTATAATTTCTGCATTCCTAGGCAGGACCTTCCCTTGGAGCAGCAGGTAGACGTTTTGCCTCATGTAACAAAGGTCAGTTGTTCGCTTCCCGCCCTGAGTGACAAAAATTTATTTATATTATATTGGCTACCAATTAATATAAATAAATAAGGACGGATTCTAAATGACCTTTGATGTTGAAAAAGATTTAAAAAAAAAAACGCTGCGATTGCATGGCCCACTCTGGCAGATATGGTTCAATAAATTGAAAATTCTATTACAATATATGATATGAACTTTGGTTTTATAAAGAACATATGATATTATTATATTTCAAGGACCTAGTCTTATATTAAAAGCATATGTGCAATTTAACGGTTACAAGATTAACGTATAATGAAGGACTTAGGAATTTCAAGAAAAAAGAAGAAAAATTAATATTAAATTATTTATATAAAATACTAATATAAATTTTAGTTAGGGTCTATATTTTTTTTTGAAGTCTTTTTAGCATCTGAGGCTATATAGTCTTTAAACATTTTATTATATTTATATTTATTATTATTTATACTATTTACGATATATTGGATTAATTTTAGCGACGGATTTCTCGTTCCCCAGAGTTAGGCCATCATAAATTGGGCTCTATGTGCGTCTAACTGGCGGTGAGATTTTTTCCCACATTTTGCCAATTGGTATCCAAATGATTTAAATATAGTCATATAGTCAATAGTTGTAACCTCTCTAAGAGCAACTGAAGGCCTGTTTTTCATGTGTAGTTAGCTAACAATGCTTGCTCGATTGTTATAACTTACATTCAGTAACTGGCCCTTAATAATTTATTATTATCAATAGTTTTTTCATGCTTTGAATACTCCTCTTTTTCTCTTTATTAAATCAGAAAATCTATCTCTGTTGCATTTGGTTTATGGACATGTTTCCTCTTATTCTAAATAATGTTACAAGCCTAATAAGTGAAAATTAATACAGATTTACTAAAAAAATGTCTCTCCATTTTTAATTCTGTCTTAGAAACCGAAGGAGAGAGTGGACTAAGTTATTCTTAGATTCCCCGACTCCTACCCATAATTAGCGTTACACGGTCCCCCTTTTCCTTTCGGTGCCAATTCAATTGGAGCCCCCTATAAGTCTTGTTTGCTAGTGAAGCCCTCAAATAATGGACTGAGCGTCGGACTTTGTTAGTCACGTGTGTGTAGGGAATAGGCTCAGCTCCCTTCTGGCTCAAAATACTGGAAGTTATTTGGCTATGGTTCGTTAAATCACTTTGGCCTGTTTTGGGCCAGAAGGGCGAAGGGTCGCCCCTTCAGACCGCGCTCTTTTGTTATTTTAGGCAATTAGTATAATTATCGGAAATATCGTTATGCAAAACTCCCTTGTTGTAATATTAATGAAATTTGTTTTTTTTTTTAATCACCCCTTGAATAAATAATTTATGCAAAAGAAATTAACATTTCTTTCGATCAATATTTGTTACTATAAGCTTTATTTTTATTTGACCAATTTTACATTTTTACTATAATCTAATTTCAACCTGACCAAATACAAATAACTTTTATTAAGTATAAGTTATTATTTATTTGACAACTTACGATAAATACATTCAAAATTCTTTTTGTCATAAGCCTTCAATTTCCTAAATCATTATAACAAATTAAAAAAAATTAATTTAGGAGGCCCCTTGTTAAGCTTGATTCAATTTTTTTGTTTCTCAGGGAATTTCAGAAAATTAAAATCAGCCGCTTTCTATAGATCACTTTACGTCACTTCAAATATTTATTTCACCCTGACACTCAACCATCTTCATTATTAAAATAAGATTGCGCCTAAACAGAGTATAGAATTTATGTTCTTTGTAAATATATAGGCCTATATCATATTTTTGTAGTCAAGAAGAATGAGATTCAGTCTAAACAAAATTTTGGCAAATAATTGATTTAGAGGGATTAAAGAGGGCGCACTATTGACTATTAAACAATTATCCTATGATCAGGGGCATAGCTAAAGCATTTTTAGGTTAATAGGTGTCAAAAAAAATTTTTCATTTTTAAAAGGTGTTACCAATTTGAACCACATTAGAAAATTTGCCAACGTTTAAGATTTTGATCAAAAATACCAACCAAATTTAGCTGTCAGTCAGAATTTTTAAATAGATAGAGATAGACCTTATTTTGTCAACTCGAGGCGAACTCTCATCTCCTCTGCTTATGATATTTATACAATCTTAGTCAGTCATATTTATTTAAAGATGCAAAGAATTGCGGAATAATTGCCTTATTGGTCCAGGTTGATTTATAAATTTAAAAATAAAAATTTTTAAATATTTTTTTGCTCTGTCCCTTGATGCAGAGGTAGAGGTTTTGCCTCACGTACCAAAGGTCAGTGGTTCGCTTCCCGGTTCGAACGACAAAAATTTATTTTAATTATTAGAAAATTTTTATGAGAAGTATGGTGAGTGCCCTCAAATCCCCTGTTAAGATAACCTAGTTGTAAAATTAATTAATTTTATAGATACATTTATTAAGTAAGATTATTATTTTACTGCTTTAGAAGAATATTATTAATTGGTAAGAGAAAATAATAGTGATAATAATAATTATCTTAATTTTCATACACATTCAATGGGGGAGGGGGGGGGGATTATCCCTACACCATCATCAGAACTACAATAGTAGATGGTCGATGGAAGGTATGGAGCTACTCTTTCACTGTGACCTAGTGATCTAATATACTCCACTTTACTGTACTCTTATTTCCTGTAGAATTTTCAGTTAGAGCACGCTCTCCAAGACTCTGGCTTCAGGAGAGGAATGGTGAGTTTGTCCTTAGGCCCTTGGTGACTGTAACTGGGATTATTATCTCCGCATTACCCCAAGAGGAGATATTTTTGGCTAACGCTTAATGCGGCAAGCTGGAGTCGAACCCGAATCGTCAGGCTATATAATTTCAAAATAAAAAAATTATATTTTTTATTAATGAGTTTTTATATATTTGATATATTAGTATAGGGAAGATAGATTAAATCTACAGCAGTACAAATTTGATCAAAGAAATAATAAACTAGCCGCTTAATGTATGTCAATATTTTGAACTTTATATATATTACTCTAACAGCTATATATCGACATTTTTTTTTA
>JAAAKE020167202.1:0-11673 GCA_010014785.2 Anisolabis maritima
ATCTGTGTATATGTGTATGTATTTAGGTAGGTATTGCTACGAATTTTTTCTGTAATTTGTTAAAGGTCCTGGTGATGGGTGATGTTGAATCCTCGAAACATTGATGAAGAAAAATAAATATTCTGGATCGTTTTTCTTTTCCAAAAAAAAAAAATTGTTTTCTCTTCGGAAATCCCTCCTAGAGTATTTGAAAAAAAAAATGGTCGGCAAAGTTGATCGCTTGGTTTATAATAAAAAACTTAGATAAAATATTCAAAGCGATAAAAGCAAATAAGCAATTTCTTTTAAAATATTCTTTCATGAGGTGTTAATATTAAATATCCTGAATGATTGGAAATAATTATTATCAACCTTGAATTTAATTTTAAAATCATCAGACACATCAATTTTCCTAATAAATAATGTAAATAAAATTTACAGTTTATATCGCATTTTAAAATGGAAATTTTTAGAACTTTTTTCTAAAATAAAAAATTATATATTCAATAAATAAAGATGATTAAGTGATAGAGGATGTATGCATTCGTCGGGATGTTTATGAAAGAAATTATCCATCTAATGGCTGCTCGAATCGTCATCCAGTATATTTTAGGACTTTGTTGTCAATAAAAGATAAAAGAATAGAAAAAGTATGAACCTTATTTCCTTCTCGTTTGTTATTTATTTGAGGTTTGTTTGACGCTTGTTTCTGTTTTAACTCTAGAAGGAATGGTGGTTTTGTGGAAGGCAAAATTTTACGTGGTTTCCCTTCGTCATTTAAATTCTCAGATGCTTCCATAGATTTTTGGACGATTCTGAAAAATAAAACATTTATTTAATTAATAGACAATTTAATCAACAAATGAATGTATCATGGATTAATAAACATTTTAATGTTTTCAAAAAAAAAAAAATGGCAAAAAGAAACCTGCTTAGGATCAATTGCCACCCCTTCCATACGATGGTTCATAAAATAAGATCTTATTCATCTCTCAATTTATTCAATATCGTTTGAGTAGAGTTTAACAGAAAGAAACAAAAAAAAAAGTCAAAAACGTACAAGAGTTAAGTGGTCTCAAGCAATTTTGAGGATGTTAGGGGTTAATACATTTCAAAGATCATCTAATAAATAAATGATATATGAATTTTAATCAAAATCGTTAGAGCGGATTTTGAGAAAATCGGAAAAAAATCTAAAAAAATATATCCGTAAAGTTCTAGTATCAGTAGTCGATTTTATTCAAAAGCTTCGAGGTGCAAGCGATGAGAGTATCTCGCTTAAATATAAAATTTCAGCCTCGAACGTTTTTTTTGTTTTTGAGAAATCTTGTTCACACAAGCACTCAGACAGACCAATTTGCGAGACTCATCTTTTTAGACTCGGGGGACCTCAAAAAGAATAATTACGTTGAAATCCCGACATTGATTTTTTTTGCGATCGCAATACTTTCTTAGGCAGGCAAGAGAAAGTAAAAAAGAAAACTGTTCAAAAGAAAAAGAAAAAAATGAAATGTGTGTTTTCCACAACACACACATCCTCCCTTTAAGTGACTTTTTAAATGGATAAAATTTAATGAATTTGTTGGTAAAAAAAAGTTTTCATGACAAAAAATAATAATATTCTAATTTTCTATTTATTATAATATAAATTGGATTAAATGGAAATTTTCTTAAATGAAACGACTAAAATTATTCTTGTGTCAACCAAGTTAAACAATAAATTTTTTACAAGAGAAAATAAAACGTCAACAAGTATAATTTGGCTTAAATTTATGTACTCACGATGAAAAGAAAAGAAATATTAATTCCAAACAAAAAGATAATTATTTATAATCAATAATAATTGTAGGTGGTTCGTTGTTAGGCTGTTTGGTTGTGCAAATAGACAGACGGCCACTAAAACACTGACTTCCGTGAATCTGGAAGCCGGACGCCCATTGGTCATACTATAAATACACTTGGCACGATTTCGACTTTAAGTCGTCTCTTTCTAAACGACGCCGACGCCCAAATGACGGGAAGATTGGGGAAATTTAAGCAAATCATTTGTTTGTTTGTTTTTTTTTTTATTTTTATTTAGAGGAAAATGAATTTTTCATGGGAAATACAAAAGAAGTGGAGCGGGGGGGGGGGGGGGGGGTAATTAATTTTAAGGGGTGACGAAGGGTGCTAAGAGAGAGTACTATGTTATTCTTAATTTTTGATAACAAGGGAGATAAGGATTTGAAGAAATGAAAGATTTGTCACTCATTTCACTTTAGTGGAGAATATTCGTGAAAAAACGGCACCTTAGTGAGAAAAGTTTATTTCATTTTACGGATTCTTTAAAAATTTAAATAAAATTGGCTCATATATTTATTTTATAGAATCTCAAATAATTCCGCCCCCCACCCCTCCCCAAACAATTTATCGTCATTTATCAAATATATTAAAACTAAAATAATTTCAAATAGTGAAATTTAAAAATAGAATTTAGTATCTTGTGGTATTTTATTTAACCATTGTAAAATTGTTTCATTTCAGATTAAATGCATATATCATTTAAGTAAATATATAGTGGAATATCTAACCGTAACACGAGTTTATTTATTCCTTTAGACAACAAAAGTTGTTTTAAACGAATCTTGAGTTGTGTTTTGATTGTATTCTTGCGTTAGGCAGAATGGATGTATTTTGGTTGATGCATTCATTGGCTGCTTTCCATTACCCACACATGCAACATCAGTGATAAAGACACAACATAATTCAACGTTTATTTAATTAATTAAACCCAAATATTCAAATTTTGCAAAGAATTGATCCAAACTGAGAATTAATTTATATATGAGCTGTTCAGATGCCAGAGTGGCTAAATCCTTTAAAATTTTTTAAAATTTAAAAATAGAGCGATCAATTTCTAATTATTTTAAAACACGAAAAATCTATTTTCACATTTATGGGATTTTATTCCTTTTCTGGAAGCAGCCAAGAGAAATTAAATTAAAAAATTTATTTATTTTTTTAATTTTAGATTTAACTTTTGTGTTATCAAATTTTTGTATCCTATTTTGATTATTTGCTTTCTTTTTTTTTACACTCCATACTCACTTAAATTAAGCATTATTGTGCACAATTGCGGGATGGTGGGTCATTTAGGCTTTATTTAGAAAAAATATCTGCATTTTACAATCATATATATATATATTATTTATAATTTTAAGATTTTTTTTATTTGCTAGTTGGTTGATAGAGTGTAAACAACATGATTTTTTTTTCATTTTGCAATAATAAAAAATAAAAGAAACTTTCTAAATGAATAAAAAAATTTTTTAATATATAATTAGACTTTTTAAAAATAAAATTTAATTTTGAGAATATATTCTATTGTGTTTAAAAAGTTAAATCTAAAAGTTTCTGTTCATTCTAAGAAATAAATAAAAATAAGCAATCGGAATTAAAAAAAATTCAGAAGCGTTCGAAATAAAAATAACTTGTTTGGTTGGCAATAGAGAGAAATCAAAGAGATTTTATTTAAAAGAACAGTGGAAGGAAAAAGTGATAAAGGAATCCAAAAAAAAAGATTGTATTTTAATAACCTCTGCTGAAACGTCGACAGAGGTTAATGGCTAATATAAATTAATGTTTAAGTAGAGGATTATATAAAAAAAAACTGTTTACCGAAAGACTTTCAAGTTTATTATAGAAATAAAATAATAAGTTGGTAGATTTTTATTTACCTTTCTGAATTGGAGAATTCTTTAAGAGTTATCGGCTGATTTCCAGAACGTTCATTTGAATGAGGCACAGTGCTATCCAAAGCTGCAGTGAATGAGCCATCGTTTTCTAAAAAGGTGACTCGTTCAACAACTGATACTCGTCGATTAGGTGAAATAGATCGTCCAACTTCAAAACCTTCAGGAGGGGTAGGGGGTTCCACAAGATCTACTGAACGCATTCTGTGCAAAACCGCAATTAATTCACTATCCATTGCATCTGAATGAGAACGAGCAAGTCCCATTGATCTCCGACGAACTACTCCATCAAATGACGAGGATGGTGATGGTGATCTTTCAAAAGAAAGACGACTTCGAGGTGATCGAGACCGCTCTGGTTGTTTTAAAATAGATGGTCGCATACTGAAATCAATTGTGGAACCATCAGTAGAACGTATTGATAGAAAACGAGATGGTGATGTTTCAGAATTTATGCTTCCACCTAAAGATTCATCATTTGAAGATTTTCGAAATGATTTAAGAATTGGTTTCATTGGTCTATCATCCATTTCCAGATCAGAATCACCACTTGTTTTCTTTTTTAAAATTGGTCTTGGGCCAATATCAGCACTCCATGACTCGGTTGCAATGGTTTCTTCAAAACTACTTTTCTTTTTTAAAATTGGTTTTACTTCTGCATCAGAATATTCACCAGAATCAAGACTCCCTGTCCCGGAAACTAAATAAGGAGTAATAGAAACATGAGGATTGTTTTCCAAAGATGACTGAGATGAAGTTGATTTTCGTTTAAGAATGCCTTGAGGTTCGGGAGATCCACTTGAACGACGATCATCTCCATCCTCGTCTCGGCTAGATTTTCGTTTTAAAATTGACTGTGGTTCAGGCGAATATGCCCGACGTACCAATTCTTCTAAAGATGATCGCCTCTGGGGTTTAAGAATTGGCCTAAAATCACATAAATCTGGTGAACAACTCCGACGGCGTAATACTTCAGATTCATCTAAACTACGACGTTTTTTTAAAATTCCTTGTTTTCTAACTCCTTCACGAATATGATCAGTGACAGAAGGTGAAAATGTAACTGGTGGTGGCGGTGGATGAACAATTGAAGACATGGTCGGATCTTCTTGAGAGGTTTTACGTTTTAATATTGAAACAGGTTGTGTGGCTGATGGAGAAGGAGTAGCTGTTGTTGATTCTTCACAAGATTTTTTTTTAAGTATTGAGGTAGCCGGACGTGCAAAATTTGGAGGAAGTGGTTGCTCCATTTCATGCGGAGGAAGACTAGGTGGAAGTTCCTCAATAACATTTTGTAGACTACTTTGGCGAGTCATCTGATTGACTTTTTCACGTGTTCGTTCTGAGAGGTAATCTACCCGTGGAGTTGAGGAAGTAGATGCTTCTTTTGGATTTGGCACTACAGGAGATGATGATGCACTGGAATGAAAATATAAGTGACAATTAATTATAGTTATGCAAATAAATTCCCAGAAAAATGAAATTTTCAAAGATATTTCTCTCATCTCTATGCTAGGGATTTGTTTTTAAATAATAAATTAGCAGGAAAAGGGTGGAAATGAGAAAATCAAGAAACAAATTATAAGGATCCCTGATAATATATATAATATTTTATATGTGTAGCTATAATAGTAACAATACCCCAGTCTTTTCCCTTGAGCTAGACAACCAATAGGTGTCGAAAGGGTAAACCTCAAAACTCGCTTGACTCTTTCAATTATTAAAAAGATAATGGGGTATAAATATTTTATTTCTTTATTTATATTATATATATTTATTATTAACTATTTATTCGTTCGATCATATTATAATTATTTT
The DNA here is from genome assembly GCA_010014785.2 of Anisolabis maritima. NCBI lineage: Eukaryota > Metazoa > Arthropoda > Insecta > Dermaptera > Anisolabididae > Anisolabis > Anisolabis maritima. Next base: position 5,529 of record JAAAKE020167202.1, read on the forward strand.
ATATTATATATTTATAATTAATAAAGCCTCTGAGAAATTTAATGATTTATTTGCAGATGGAAACTCGATCAATTAAATTTTTGACTCTTAAATCGTGTGGAAAGAAGACTATCGAGGAGTCGATAGGGTGTCGACGTTTGGCATAGGAGATTGGTATTCGCATCCCGGGCATGGTTTTCTTTATAAAAAAAATTTAATGTAAACAAGTATGCCGTGGATCGGAACTTTGGATCCCAGGATAATAGAGCCCTCAGGCAATTAACTCTTAGAGGAGAGGTAGTTGCTGACCCCTCGTCCTATGGAAGGGACTTAAAGGATTCCCTCTCAATGATGCACTTTTCGCGCTACACGACGTTACTGAAAGAGATTCTCCTCAAACTAGAACATCCTCCCTAGCATAGGTTAGGTAGGTTTAAAGGGATAGGATAGAATTAGTTATAGGAGTTGTTAGTATAGGAATATAATGAATATCGGAGGAGGATAGCAAATCACTAACTTCTCGGGGTGCCGATGGATGGCTCTGGCCGGAGATTGGCTGGAATCTCAGTGCTCGAAAGCACTTCGGGTAAATAAACGTGGATGGGTAGGTAGGTAGGTGGGCCTATACGGTCTTAATAAAACCCAATCATCGAGCTCCTTTTCTATACAGCCTTCTCCAAATGGTTTTAAAATGTTTGATGGTGAATTTTGAGATCCTCAGCGAAATGATGACTTGTGCAGATTTTACTCCACTTTTTGTATGACCGCATCGAATTTTTCAGTTGGCTAGATGTATTTTTGACATCAAAATTTCCAGAACGAAATCGAGTGAACCATTCACTGTTGGTTCTTACTAATACGGCATCATCTCCATAAAGTGTACAAATTTTTTAGCCATCTGAATTGCGTTCTTTCCTTTTTTGAAATAGAATTTCAAAATGTATCGAATTTTTTCCTTATTTTTACTCATTTTGAAAACTGAATAACTTGATTGAATAAACAAATTTGAACCTCATTTATCTAGAATCAAATGACCTATCAACTAACGCTTAGTATAATCAGATGCGATTTATATTACAAGAAATATACAACTTTAAAGGCATTTATAGACAAAATTGGAGGAAACTTTTTCGACTACCCATTATTTTCCTATCAAATCATATAAGATATGGTAATCATTCGAAATTTGACAAATCTGAATTATAATTTTTTTTTACTCTTTCTCTATCTATGGACAAGTTTTCGAAGAATTCATGAATTAATTATTAATTATTTTCAGTATTATATATACTAGCTGAGCAACTCACGTTTAAAGATCCACTCCATGCCGCTATTATGCGGATAATAATTTTTTTTAATAAGGCCTTAAAATGAGAAATATAATTTTTAAAGCAAATTATATTTTTATAATTTTTTATAAATTACAATACTTGAAAATTTCAAATGGAAATAATATTTCACGAAGAATAAATACAATTATGATAATATATTAATATATTATTATAATTTTTTTTTTTATCATAAATGAAAATATTAACTCCTTTTTTGAATTACAATAGGAAAGGTAATATGATTGAAAAAATAGATAAATAAAAATAATTGGAATAATAATAAAGAAAATATATGTGATTAAAAAGAACTTTGGAGTTATATAGACACTTAAGCGTGCATGAAAGTTAAAAGAAGTCTTTACTTTAAAAACAATTAGATAAAAGTTGAATTTTCAAAAATAAAACCTTTCCAAAAAAAAATTGGCCTATATTTTCTTTTATGATAATAGAAAAATTAAATTAATTGTATTTTATAAAAAATAATATGACAATAACATTATGTTTATTCTTGGTCCAAATTTATTTCGGTTTAAATTTTGCTTAAAAATTTTGGTCAAAGTGAAAAAAGTTGCTCAAGATTGGATAAAAATTTAGCCGAACTTCAAAAGAATGAGTAATCTTTGCAATAAAATTGTTTTTGATTTTTTAACATAAGTATATTATCATATAGTTAAATGAATAAATTTATTTACGACCTGCTAGAGGCACAAGTCCTAGAAGGCTAGATCCAATCAAACACAAAGGCAAATTTATTAATAACAAAACAAAAATGAAAAATACAAAAAAAAAAAAAAAAAAAAATAGAAAAAGAAATGTATGCTCATTTACAAATGACATGTTCATACATTTCTATTGAAAGAAGATAAAAACATAACGAAACATTGCGCTCAATAACACGTAACCAGGGGTTCACGACGCTTTAGCCATGTCGATATTCGCCTTAAGGTGTTAGGGAAATCCTGGTCAAAACCTTAAAAAGGATGGTACAACCTTACTCTACCTGAGCTAATCTCTGTGCTTGAGAACTAAATAAAATTTTCACACAACTCTAGTATTTTAGGGACTTGACAAAATTTATAATAGATTCATTATAGGGGGCAGAGGTCTGAGACAGACAGACTGTTCTACAAACCAAGACTAGATCCTACAACCGATTGAAAACCTATATTTTTTAAGTATCTTGACTTAAGGATTTTTTTTCTTTCTATGATCTACCCTACCCAAATAATTTGGCTCCTGAAACGTACTTGATATTTCCACCCAGTTTCTAAAATCTAGATACGCCTTAAACATCACTTTCAATTTAGCCCATTCCCTCCTTCTAATACCGTAAACTAGCCCAGCCTAACTCGCTAATCATTAAAGTAAACTAAACCTATCAAATTTTCCAAAAACAAACCTAGCTGCCCTCCTCTTAACCATCTCTATTTTCCTCTCTAACTGCTGCTGATGTTGATCCCACACCACTGAACAATACTCTAAATTAGGCCTCACATAAGTCAAATAAACTTTGGACTTGACTTTCTTAGATGTACCTTTCAAAACTCTACCAAACATCCCCAGATTCTTAAAAGGCTTATTGACTATATAATATGCGTATCCAACTTTAAATTTGCTTGAATATGAATTGCCGAAAATTTATAAAATTTAGATTCATTGATAATATTTCCATTTACCGAATAATTTTCTAAACAACCAGACTTCTATCTACAACTTAGATTTAGAATGGTTGAGTTCCATCGAATTAGAACTACATCGCTCTACAATTTGATCCAAATCATTCTGTAAAATAACCGTATCACTATCCACTATTCTATATACGACTTAATCATCGGCAAAAAGCCTAATTGATGATTGCACTACAGAAGGCAAATCATTCACATATCTAATTAAGGAAAAGGGGGACCTAAAATATTACTCTGAATCACGCCTGACGTAACATCTACTCTATCAGATAAACCACTACCTAATTTGACAAAGTTAAAGAGTTGGTTTCTCACTGTACAACTTGGATTTATAAAAATCCACTCTTAAATAATGTAATTACCTTGGTAAAGGAGGATCACTATTTTTGGACGATCGAGGCGATGATATATCTCGCGGCGAGGGTCTAGGCGAAGCTCGTGCCGCTGGAGTAGGTCTTCCAGAAGAAGCTCCATTGATCCTGGTCTCTAACGAATGCCTTGGTCGAGGTGAGACCCGACTGCTAGAATTTGTTGTTGGTGTCCTCACAACTTGCTCGGCGCTACTACTCTCTCTTGTGGCGGGTGTTCTATCTCCGCTACTGCTGTTACTGCTAAATGCCCAAGAAAAAGAAATACATCTTTATTTATTTTTTATCCAAAAACGTTTTTCTGTTTCTTGGACATTTAGCTGTAACAGTAGTAGTGGTGATAGAAACATCCGCCACAAGAGAGAGTAGTAGTGCCGAGCAAGTTGTGAGTTTTGTATTTGTTTTGTTAATTATTCGTTGTTTTGTGTTATGTAATTTATAAATTTGTCTTTGTGTTTGATTGGTCCTAGCTAGCCTCCTAGGGCTTGTGCTTCTAAGTAAATAAATTTATTTTTTTATTTATTTAACTATATGATAATCCACTAATGTTAAAAAATCACAAATAATTTTATTGCCAGGATTATTCATTCTTTTGAAGTTCGACTAAATTTTTATCCCATCTTGAGCAACTTTTTTCGCTTTGACCAAAATTTTTAAGCAAAATTTAAGCTGAAATAAATTTTGACCAAGAATAAACATAATGTTATTGACATATTATTTTTTATAAAATTGCAATTAATTTAATTTTTCTATTATCATAAAAGAAAATATAGGCCAATTTTTTGATTTACAATTTTTTTTTTGGAAAGGTTTTATTTTTGAAAATACAACTTTTATCTATCTGTTTTTAAAGCAAAAACTTATTTTAACTTTCATGCACGCTTAAGTGTCTATATAACTTCAAAGTTCTTTTTAATCACATACATTTTCTTTATCATTATTCCAATTATTTTCATTTATCTATTTTTTCAATCATATTACCTTTCCTATTGTAATTCAAAAAAGTATTTTTAGGGCGTTGACAATATAGCTGTTTAAACTTACGCATGGCTGCCTTCAAGAAGGCGAATTGGGGGGGTTGAGGCAGATTTTCGTAAAAGACATGGTTCTAATGAAGTACGACAAATTCCGACACTGGCTTGCTCGGACGAAGTGCGACAAACTCCACCACTGCTTCCTTCTGATGGAGTACGACAAACCCCACCACTGCTTCCTTCTGAGGGAGTCCGACAAACTCCGACACTGTTTCCTTCGGACGAAGCACGAGAAACTCCGACACTGCTTCCTTCGGATGTGCACAGGGAGCCATGAGTACGACGTCGACGACGGCGGGACAACTGATCGCCTAGACAGAGAAAACATTTCATTACGGTTAAACTCTCTACCTAATCCAAGTTAAAAATAAATACATATTCTCAGATTAGGAAATCCGCAAAAAAGTGCCAAAAAATGTTTCCAGAAAAATGGATACTACTGTTCGTCTCAAAAGTAATTGGGCAAACGCTATCTTTTGTTTTATCTTAATGGATGGAAGTACATGAAACCCAAAATCATTAAATTTAATGTTTTAACAATTATGGAATTTTTTATTTTTGGATTTAATATACCTCTCCTAATTCATAATCCATTAAAAAGAAACAAAAAATAGCGTTTGTCCAATTATTTTTGCGACGGGGAGTATATGATCTGGGAATCCCCTTAAATAATAAAATATTATGCCCCTAACGAGTACAATGATAAGGTTTTTTAATTTTTTATGTTAAAATAAAAATCATCACAACTTCACTTATTAATAAATCAATATTTCAATACGTTGAGAACTGAATAAATTCAAAATTTTTTTTTATTTGGTTCACTGATATTTCTTTATAGTTTAATAAATAACAAAAGAATTTTTGAAAATTGCATATTTGGATTTTAAATTATTAAAATTTAGTTCATTAAATCATTTTGTTAATTGATAGATATGGCAAACCATGAGGCTCATAAAATTAGTATTTGAAATTACGAATTTGTTGTATTTACATATTTGATTTCAATTATTATAGTAAGATTTGAGTGGAAAACTGGTCCCATTACAATATAGAAATGATTGTGAGTTGGCAAACGCTCAAGTTAATGGCAAAACAAGACACTTGACGCGCAACAAGTGTTTGTGGTCCATTGATCTCCCCAGTGCCCACGCAGATGCACTCATCTGATCGCCTACCTATTATTCATTATTATTACCAGGATAATATCTAAGAACTAAGGTCGCAAAATTTTTTAATAAATAAAAATTAAAAGTGAAAGTCCGTTACAGAAGAAAATTTTTTCCATGGAAGTATTTTTTTTATTATCTCGGAATGTATAATCGTGAATTATACCTTGGATTTTTTTAACAGTGCATGGGGATCATCTAAAGATCACGTAAAACCCATGCAAAAAAATGGTGTGTAAAAGAAAAAAGTATTTATATATATATTGATTTTTAATGATGAAGAAGAGGTATATAGAAAGGTAATAAGTACCTTCTTTTTGAATGAACTTGATTGAATATTTATGTCAATTAAGTTGATTCCCTTTTTAAAGATTTCTTGTATTCGCAGTTAAATGCTTTATTCCTTAAGTCAAACTCCTCCTTTTCTCCTAATTGAATCCTATATCTATTTTATCATGGTTTAATTCATCCATCTAAAAAAAGAATCCTACTTGATGGGCGACTTCTCAGAACGTTTTTATTTCAGAAATAAAATTTTTAAGAGCGGCTTTTTTTATTAATGTTAGTGATATAATATTCTCT
>JAAAKE020167213.1:0-11673 GCA_010014785.2 Anisolabis maritima
CTCAAAATCAACACTATCGATTTTGATTAACATTCAATTCATAAACAATTATTTATTGGATGATCTTTGAATTGAAGGGCATTATTTAAAAACCACCGCCTATTGCGTCACAATTGCCGAAACTTCAATCTTTCGATAAAATACTGCATTTTATTTAACTATTATCTAATGAATTAAAGTAGTCATATAAAAAAAAAAAGATCGCGATAAGATTTTAATTTAAAATCTTTTATATCTATCTTATATCTATCATTATTTTTTAATTAATGTGCGTAAGATTTAAGCTCCATAAATCTCTCAAGGTCAGAGAATATATCTTTTCAATACCGCATATTTGTAATTATTTCGTCATAAGTCATTTTTAATTGGATAATTGAAAGATAGATAGTACAAATAAATAAATATAATAGAAAAAAGAGAGTGTTTTTTGTTTGAAAGAAAAAAAAAAAAAGGATTTTCCGATTTTATTACTTTTTCAATATCATGGAAAAAATAATTTGAATCTTTATTTCTAACCAATTTCAATGTAGCGTAGGTGTCGTCATTTTATTTGAAATATGCCTTTCATTATTTCAATGGACGAGAGAGACATTAGGAGAATTCTCAAGGAGATAAAGGTCACTTGTTTTTGGTACTACTCTCATTATTTAAAACAGGAGTTTATGGGGTCATTATATAAAGGAATAGAGTAGGAATTGTATTTCTAGATACGATTCCTTTTTTTTCTTTAAACCAAAAAATGGGTTGTGCCAAGCGAAGCAGAAGTCAACATCCTAATCAAATAATGTGATCTGATTTTCAAACTAACCGTTAAGTATTAAAAAAAAAAAAGAATTTTCTATTAAAGTGCAAATGAATTAATTTGTACTAATTCATAAAAAATATCTTTTCTATTCAAAAAAATTAGCATAATCAGGATTCTAGTTTCTAGAGTCTAAAAATTGTTTGGTAATTTTTTTTTAAATTAGATAAAATAAATTTTTTTCTTTAAAGCTAGGACTCTAAATGCTTATTGTTTACTCATATCAAAAAAAAAAAAAAATTGTATATAAGATAATAAATCTACGTCTCACATAGAGAAATTTTGACTTTCTTCCATTTAAAAATGTAATTGAAATAAAATATATTTCTTTCTATAGTCTAATTTCATATTCATATGATAGGGTTAACTCTGTTCGAACGAGAAAGTTTTGCAACATCATTATCAATTTTTTTCTTTGTTATAATTTTCTTTATTTGTAAGTGAGTAATTTGAAATTATTATTTTTGTGGTTTTTTCATATTTATTATGTTGAAATTTTTGTAAATTTTTTGCTTTGTTGGTCTTGGCCCCTTCTCTTTTTATTTATGCTAATATAAAGATATAAATTAGGAAACAACAAAATTTTTAAAAATTCTTAAAAAAGTAACATTTTTGTTGTTAATGTATAGAAAAAGCTTCTTTTTGTGCCGACCCCGAAACGTCAGGCGAAAATGAAAAATTTTCTTTTAAATATATTTTTTTTTTAAATTTCTTATTTTTGTAATTCATGTGTTTTTGATGTTACTAATCCATAATATTCGGTTTCGTTCCCTTGTTTAAATCATTTTACAGTTCGCCACATTTTTAAAATCTTTATTTATTTATTTATTTTTACATAGCACCACACCTGTCATCGATTAGATTTGTTCGTAAAAAATAAGGATTAAGGATGAAGTGATGCATGCAATGCTCTCTAAATTCCACTATTGATTAGTAATTCTCTCGGATGCAAAGGCGCATACTTAATCCTCTTCTCTCTAAAAAGCTGTTAGATATTTACTACTACTAATTATATTGAATTTTTTTTTTACGTATTGTATTTAAAAATAATAAACCAATATTTTGATATTTTATTGGCATAAAAAAAGCTTGTGCGTCCATTTAAACAGCTTAGCATATTAAGTTGTCTATGCTCAAGGCGAAAAGCTCGGCTCGGCCTGTTTTTTTTTTTACTAATAGATTATTCCGCTTACGAGTTAATTCATTAACGTTAACTCTTGTGATATATACATATATATTTGAGGACACTCATATATGTGGCTGTAATTTCTGGATAACAATTTTGTTATTTTTTTTCTTGTCAGATCATGGAGGACTAGAAATGAAGTTATCGTCGCTATATGCATTAAACACACCGATTTAGAAATCTCTAAATTTCTCAATTGCGCCCGATCATTCGTACATAAGGTTCGTCGTGAATTGGAAGCCTGGCAGTGTAGAAACTGTTGTAAAACGCTAAAAACATGAGGAATGTTCGGACACTATTAGAAATACACAATTTGTCCAACAAGTGCAAGAGAGCAAGGGAACATAATGTCTCTGAGGGCCAATTGACGTCGTTTAAAAATGTCATGGAATTATAATAAATTTTGCAAAAAATATGAACAAATTCGTTTTAATGTCAATTTGTCATCAAATACCGTACGCACCCTATATATATATAAACACAAATGGTTAAGATCCCAAATACATTTTCAAATAGCTAATACCTAATAAGTTGTAACTTTAAGGTGTTAGTTTCGATTGGTTTGTCCCGAGGCGAGATCAAACGACGTTTGGCATTTGATAGGTCAATTTGCTATTTGGCCTTTGGCCTCTCTCTCTCTCACTCTCTAATCAGCCCAAGTATTAATTGCGTTGTGGTAACACTGGATGTGCGTGCCGAGAGTAGAAGGGCCTATTCCTATATACTTCTTCAAGGCAATTTCACCTTAGGTCACATCCAGATGCCAAATTCCAAACATCTAGTATATAACTTTAAATTGAAAAGTAAGAATATATATATATATATATTCAAAGTAGAAATGAGAAATTAAAATAGTGCAAAATTATCTTATCTTAAAGCGCAACAAGTTAATTAAAAAATAAATAGTTTAGTATTATTAAATAAAATGAATGAATTTGGTAGTTAATTGGTTTTTGCTTGCTGGTAGGTCGGCAACCCAAATGATGAACTCCATAATAATAATGGATTTTTCTATTAATTAATCTTGAGCGCTTTTATATCGGCCCACGCATGTTGTTAATTTTTAAGGAGATTTAACAAATGTGGGATAGTTGGTCATTTGGGTTGCCTACCTTCCAGTAAGCAAAAATTAAACGAATAGAAAAATGAATAAATTAAAATAATTAGACAATATAACCATACTCTGTGTAAAAAAAAATGTATAAATTTTTTAAATCAATTATATTCTAAAAAAAAAACGTTAAGAGATATGATTAAAAATATTATTTATAAACTTTGATGTAGTTTCGAACTTGTTCTAAATAGAAAAATAGATAACTTATTTTTTTACCTATAGAGGATACCATAGATTGCAGAAATAAGTTCATATTTGGAAAGTAGAGAACCTCGGTAATGGATTTTTCGATTAATCTCTCCAGGGCTCTTTTAAAGAGTGTGGTCTGCTCGAAACAATTAATCAAAAAATTAGAGAGTTGGTCATTTTGATTGCCTACCTTCCAGACTTTCTACAACCTAAGATATTTGGACAGCATTTTTATAAAATATTAAAATTCACATTCTATTTCTTTTAAATATAAAAGGAGTTTTTTTATTATATACTTCAAAAGAATTCGCATTAAAATTAATTAAATTTTTATAAAGAAAACAAACAAATATAAAAAACCTTGAAAATAAAATAATTTTGTAAACAAAAATCTAATGGTTTTAATGGATGTGATAGTTTTGTTATTATATTAATAAAATCCAAAATTTTCGTTTTATGACTAAAAAGAGAGAGAGAGAGAGAGAGAGTGAGTGGATGTTTCCCAAATATAGTAAGAGCAAAAGTGGCGCACAATTTTCATTATTTGATTACTACAAATGTGACCTGCCCTTATTTATTCTCTTTGTAAATACAACCCGTTATCATAGGGTACATAAAGTAAACCTAAATTATATTTTATTTAAATTAAAACTCAATTATTTATTTCATTAGTCTGTTTTAGACTCATAAGTTTTAATGGGATAATAATTTAGATATATTTTTCTCTGTAAATGAATTAAATTTAACATTAAATTTATGGAGGATGGTGAATTAGAGTGGATGATGGTGCTGGTGGGTGGACCTGTCCGAATTTACGCAGGTGAATTTAAATAAACAATATTTAATATTTGAAAAACATTTTTTTTTTTTAATATAAATTTTTTAAATAAATATTAGCATAATAATAAAAAATAATTTTATTTAGGTTGGCGATTACGAACTAAGCCTGGTATTTTTTTTTTTTTTTTTGTTAATCTTTTTAGTATGATTCCAACTTTCACAATCACATCTTGACATTTTTTTTTTTTTCTTAATTAAAACTCACAACTTTTCGACGGCTACTTCAGCAGAGCAGATTTACAAAATAAAATTCACACTCAATATAAACAGTGTGGTGACAGATGGAAATAATTCCTCATTCAGCCACCAGGCGACTGTACAGCGCCAAATTCATATAATCGTTGCTATTTTTCTAGCTTGTAAATCTGATGTCGACTTCAGAATTAACAGTCGAAACGTGAATTGTAACAAAAAAAAAAAAAAAAATCTCAAAGGATAGTTAATTTTATTCTTTATTTTCAGAAATAGGAATAAAATTTAAAAAAATTGTTTTTATCAAACAAACTGTTTTCTTCTTTTCTCATTCGACTCTTGAATTTATTGCGACGTATCCTCGGAATTATAAAACAAAAATAAATTTTTATAAATTTCGATTATTTCTCTGGAATTATAATTTAATTGAAATTTATGTAGAGTTACCCAACTGAATAAATAGTATTCAATAGAGAGGTGATAACAAATAAAGTAAATTCATATAAGCCACAATCAGAGGCGGTCTTGTTTTTGTGTACGAAACTAATCATTAGGTGAAAATACAGTCCAGTGGGTACATGAACATAGCACATAAATATTTTAATAAATAATATTAAATGTTGGTTGATTGGTGTGAAAATTATATATTTGTTTTTTGTTTTTGTTAAATAATAATTCTTATCTTTGGTTACCTTATATATAAAAAAATTTCCTGAATATAAACCGAAATCGGTCGTAAAAATAAAATTGTTTTTTAAAGAAAATTTTTTTTCAATATTATTCATTATCTTAGTGATAACACAAATAAAAAACAAAACAATAAATTAAAAAAATAATAATTAAAACAAATAAATACTTAGTGGGTGCATGAATATCGACACGAGTTACTCGATCTAAGACTAGCACTTCTTTTATTTTATTTTTACTAGTCCTTTATTTTTTACTTGTTTGCCCTCTTGGGGATTTATGCCTTCATCAGGTTTCTTACTAATCAATTTAACAAAACCACTATCGATTCAGCTCTCGGGGTTTTGTAAAGCTTTTATTGATACCCCTGGATCTGATGAAGGGATAATCTGTGTCAAATCGTTTTTTAAGTAAATTTTTTATATTTGTTCTTATTCTCTTTTCAGGCCGTACGACAGACTTATTTTAATATTAATCCAGCCTCAAATTAATAAGGTGAAAAGTACGTATACTTTTTATCAAAATGGAACTTTTATTTTTCAAATTTAATCCTTTATAATTAAAGTTGGGGAAAAAAAAGTACATGACTCTATTATTTTCTTAAAGGAATGGAAATGATGATAGCCTGCCCTTATTTTTTCCCTCCCTCTCTCTCTCTCTTGTCTTCAAAGCATGAACTTAATTTAGGGGAGAGTTTAAAGAGCTCTATTTGGCTTACGATATCTCTTTTAGATTTCCTGTAATCACATTGGCTCATCACATGCAACTCTTTGCATGTCCGACTAAAAATACGCTTCTGAATAATTTGCATGTAATATTTTTTCACTAAAACTGTATAATTTTAGACTCTGGTATTTTAGAAAGAATAAAAAAAGAGAGTCTATTAAGTTAAATTTGCTTGCTTTAAAAACCTAAATTAATTGTAATTGCCTGTATCTATTTTCAAAACTATTCAAAGAGTATAATTATATAATACTTGAGTATTCGTTAATTACTTATCATGTTAAAAAGACCTTCAGAGTTCTTAGTTAAGATTGAAATCATTCTTTTGGATAATAAAAAATACTCGTATTAATAGATATAAATAAAACAATTATTTGATAAGTGCAACCACGAGTTACCCGACCTACATATCCCTCTTTTCTCCATTAACGGAGGGTACAGGAGTATTGGTATCGTGAAAATTTCGATTTCCGGTTTTTAACGTTCTTGAAAAACATGATTTCGCAATGATGTCCGTGATTAATTTTGGGTTTGTATATTTGCCACCTCCAGCCTACGAATATTATCAACCAATTTTGATGAAACTTGATATCTAACGCCCTTTTCTGCTGATTAGTTTTTAGATTTAATCGGATTTATTTGTGGGGAATTTGTATTTGAATTTCCCGCAAGCGCTTTGTGATAGGCAATGACGGCCACGTCCCAATATTTATTCAAGCTTCAGGGCTTGTTAGAAAACGCCTTTTATCTCAGAGTTAATTTCTTGGGCTGAAATTTATCCCGAACCATTGAGTGAATATTTACCTATATCAATAGATAGGAAACTTCAATTTACATTATTTTTTATAGAACCTATATACTGACCCGTCAAAAGTAATTGGACACTCTTGTTTCGTCTTCATCAATATTTAGAAGACCTACATCAAATTCGATAATAATAAATTTAATAGTATAGGCAAAATATTATTAAATTGGATGATTTAAAAATTTATGTAGTTCTAATTAACCATTAAGATGAAACAAAAGATTTCAATATATATATATTTTCAATTTCTTTGCAATAAAATACTGAGCAAGGGCAAAGACATTTTAAAAAGGAAAGAGAGGAACATCAATGTCCAAAAAAAAAATTAACTAATCCGGCAATTTTTTGTTTTAAATGTATTTTATTTTGCACTTCTCTAGTGACTCGGGGGCTGACTTGTCTCTCCCTTGACTCGCTGCACCCCATGTAGTAATTATATATTATTGCCACACAACTTTAATTTAAAGTTTTCTTGTAAATTATCGAAATATTATAACCACTAATAGTTAAAGAGTAAAGGAGGATGAGGGATTGATGTGAAGGCGTCAGATGATAAATAATATACTCTTTCAGGCGATCAATTTTGCTTTACGGAGAAATCAATCGTCTGAAAGAGTATATTATTTATCATCTGACGCCTTCACATCAATCCCCTATCCTCCTGGAATAATCGGACGTCATCTTGGAGACATACACTTTATATATTAAAAAGTAAACTATAATGATTTATTATTTTAATTCATACTATTAAAGCAAAACAAAATATATAATAAAATCATTAATAATTATGTAATTAGATACAAAATCACAACCTTTCGATGTTAATTTCACTACTAATCAAAAAACGAATTTAGTAAATTTATATAATTTAATAATAGACGTAATAATTATCAAGATATAATTTTAGAAATGGAATTTTTAAAATAAAAATTCATTTGTAATTTAATATTTATTACAAATATAATTATGAAATTAGATATATTTAGTGAAAATGAATGTTATTAATCAACACAATTAAATTATTTGATATAAATTGATTGATATAATCAATAAAAGACTTTTCAGCAATTTTTTTTTTTCTATTACCTATCAGGTTACCACCAATGACCTATGAGCTCTCCATGCTGTGTCACTGATAAATTCCAAATTCAAATTCTCGCCTCTAAAAATGGGATAGTGTGAAGGCAATTAAATAAAATAAAATAGATCGGAGTCTTGTTTCGTCTTCTTGTTTATTGGCTCCATTTCAATATGTTCAGCCGCAACGACATCCCGGATTATGAATTAAATTAGAAAAATTAAAAATTATCATCATTAGGAGAATTATTATTTATTTATAGTTATTGAGGTGTGTAGGAAAATAAGAGACGATATCTCATCCGGTGTCTTTTCACAGGTTTGCTTATCCAGTCCATGATTTAACTTTGTATGGGACTTTCGACTTCGTTTATAAATAATTTTTTCTTTATAACATATTTTTAAATAACTAATAGGTAAGCAGTATCTATTTATTTCTTTACCTTTTACTACCTTTTAAGCGCATTATTGTAACCTCACCAACATATTTAAGTGTCAGCAAATCAAATCAAATTCATTATTCTATTAGATGCTATTCGGTGAAAGTTCCTAGATCCATACATATATGGTATATATAGTCGTTCAACACTTATTCGTCGGGGTCAGAAGTGTTTGGCCTTGCTCGTCAAAATAGATCTCTTATATGCCCGTCTTTTCTTCTTTTCAGCCCATCGTTCTAAGATCATTTAATTGATTTTGTTAATCAACAATGATGGTGATGGATAATGTCCAAAAAGAGGCCTTGGTGCAATATAAAGATAAAGAATGAAAATGAAATTGCATTTTCAAGTTAGAGAAAGGGCATGATTGTCGTAGTCATGGTCTTGGTAATAAATAACTATTTATTCTTACGTGCGTGACTGAAAGAGTGACCTAAAAAATTTATTTGGTACTTACTTACAAAAGTGTTGGTGGAGTATTTTTTTAATAAAAGAGAAGGGTTGCAATTGGTTGCCACAAGGGGGCTAAGGGCCATCACGTTTGCCAGGTCAGTTGGCAACTCTGCAAGCACTTGCTCATCGTTGCTCGCTTCACGCGCTTTCGTCTTGCTCCCTCCCTCCAGTAACATCATATCCCCACTTCCCTCCCCTCTCTCTGTGTGTTCTCTACCCTAAAATATCATCGACGCCGCTCAGGAAATTGAATTGAGAATTGATTTTTGTTCACAGGGATTTTTATATTAACTTAGATCAAATTTATGTCAATAAAAAAAAAAAAAAATAATAAAAGTATATTATTTCCAAATTGTTGTTTTTCCAAGATAATCTCAATTTCCCAAATAGATTTAGTTAGTTTTATTTATTATAAATATAATACAGTAGAAACTCGATTATCCGGACATCAGGAAATCAGCTTTTTTTTTTAGCCTTGGCGAATAAGTTGAATATAAACAGTGGCGTAAGAAGGGGGGGGGGGGCTGTAAATTAAGAATTTTAATTATTTTCATACATTTTAATAATACATTTGCTTTGATGAAGAAAATTAAAAATCTTAGTAGAACTACCTCTCTTTTTTTTATATATTATATAAAAAAAATGGGTTACATATTATGTAACCTATATACTGGCTGGCTGCCATATAGAATGTCTTAATCACACGCGCTACTCTCTCGTATCTCAATTATATTTTCCTTGATTTTTTTTTTATTTAAAGCTTTTAGTTTTACAGACAAAACGCTAAATATTAATGTTACAATGTTAATTTTTATAAATACTGAGAATGTTTTTCGATAATTTCGAAATAAATAATTAAGGCCACATTATAATGATTTTAATACTTAGTCCAGATTAAATTGAAACAGATTCTTGTCTTTAGTTCAAGTCAAATAAGTGTTTTGAAATTTTCCTATTTAAATTTAATAAATTAATATAAACAACACGTGTATTTCCGTTGAAATCTTGACATAGATTTTTGAGTTAGGAATGTTAATTGTTATTCAGTATATGAATTAAAATTCACTGACAACCACGAGTTTTCAGAGCTAAGTCTGGTATTTCTTCTGCTTAGTATATTCAAGACTTGTCCCCTTTCTTATTATCTTCGAATCGCCGTCTTCTCCATCTCTCGCTCATGTCTTACAAACTCCGACCAAAAATAAGAAAAAAGTACGCGCAGGAAAAAGCCACTTGATAAAAGAGAGAGAATTGTTATCTGATTTTTTTGCGATAACAAAATTATTTATAAACAAATAGCATAGTTTTATGATTTTTACTTGATTATTCATTCCCATAATTTATTAAAATTAAAGAATTTCATTCCCCTCTACTTCGTATTATTTATCTTGTCAAAATTACTTAAGAAAAAATTCATTCATATTATTTGATGGTCACATCACTTAACTTAATTTTTTTTGATGAAATACGATGTATCAGAAAAACATGAAAAATCAATTACAATATATACGTATATTATAACACCTTCTAATCACGAAGCGAATATCCATTTACCAAATGATTCATTCACAACTTCCTTTTTCTCTCACACAAAATTCTTAGAAAATAGAATTCACGATCTTATCGCAAATTGTTCAAAGTCAAGCTCTGATTATTTATTGAGAATAAGAAAAGAAAGAAAGAGAAAGGTCAAATTTAAATCTATATTAAGAAATATTATACTATATATCATTTATTATTTCATTTTGAAATATTTATTCCTCATGGAAATATGTATTTTTATGTATTTCCGTTAAAAGATAAGGCTCTACCTAGTATATATATATATATATTTATTGAAGTTATATCACGTGAATTTGTTTTATTTATGTAAATATTGGGAGATTGCCTATTTATGATTTAATATTGACATTAACAATATTATTTTTGCAAGAATATGATATAAAAAAAGCGTAGTCTTTTTATTAAAATATTTTTATTTACGCTTTTAATGACGAGGCTTCGACAGCGATTCAGTATACAATAATGAAGTCAGTCGGTTGCTATTGATACTCATTTTTCTGATAATACATTTGTGAAGTCTAATGGCCTTAGCAGTCGAATAGTTTATTAATAAAAATTAAAATAGAGTAGAGTTGAAGTTTTTTTGATTTTTTTTTTTAGATCATTTAGACATTTATTTACATTAATTGGTAGCCAATATAATATAAATAAATTTGTCGCTCAGCACAAGAAACGGACCAGTGACCTTCGATATGTGAAGCGAGGCTTCTACCTCTGCACCAATGATAGATTTAAAATGAAAACAAACAACATTTATTCCCACTAATAATGTAATATTTGTTTAACAAATAAAAAATATTTGTAATAAAAAAGGATTTGAATAATGAGTAGTTATGTTATGATGTTAAATGTTTCCAACTATTCACGATCGAGCAAAAATAATCTAGGAGGCAAGGAAAAGAAAACCTCAACTGTGCGGTTAATAATAATACAATGTTTCACGAACCAAAGGACCCGTCCTGAGCGACAAAAATGTATTTAAAGCCTTGGCTACCAATTAATTTAAATAAATAAGGACGGAGTCTAAATGGCCGAAAAAGACTTAAAAAAATATTTGTATAACAGTGAATTAATCCCGATAGAGTTGTGGGCTACCTCTGGACTAGATTTGTTTTCTCATTTGTCATGCGAGTATTCAATTTGTAGATACATACCAACCTGATATTTGAAAACAATGAAGAATAGGTATAGTTTCGTTCGTTTTTGCTTGCTATAAGGAAGACAACCCAGATGGCTCACTAATGGAATTGATCACGCATGCGCAATTGTTAAATCTTTCTAGGAATTAACACTCACTTAGAGCAATTAATCGAAAAATCCATTAGTTAGCCGTCTGTGTTGTCTACTTTCCAGAAACCAAACGAATTAATTTCTATAAGTTATGGTACGTAGGTTAAGTGCTTTCAAATTATAATATTTCATATTATTATCATTAATTAAATATTATTTAAAAGCATGAAGTATTTTAAAAATTGGGAATTGATGAAAGCCTGTGTTTCCGACTATTCCAAAAGTGCATCATATATTTTTCATTTGGACCGTATAGGCCCACCTACCGGGGTCCCCGTTTATTTACCCGCGGTGCTTACGTGTACGGAGACA
>JAAAKE020167224.1:0-11673 GCA_010014785.2 Anisolabis maritima
AATTTATAAATTTGTATTTGTGTTTGATTGGACCTAGCCACCGAGGACTTGTGCCTCTAAGCAGGTCGTAAATTAATAAATTTATTTATTTATTTTTGGGCCGCATACATTTGTTTAGTCTTTTTCGGCATCTGAGATTCTTAAATGTTTGTTAAAATACCTGTCATAGATGTTTCATATTTACATTGATAAATTGTGAAACATAAAAATTGGAAAATTGAATTCAAGACATCTGATTTGCTGTTTTTTAAGAATATTTTATGAGAAAAAAAAAAGGAAAAACTTTGATTCATTTATAGCTAATATCAGTGGGGTTACTGATACTATGTAGGTAGTCCCCTTAAATATTAATTAGTTTTCTTGGATTTTCAGAAAAATTTTTTTTGATACTCTTTTCCTGTAAAATTAAATCAATAGAAAGTGTTTTTTTGGGTGGAAGATTTTTTTAATAAAAGAAAATAAAAATTGTAAATTTTTAATAATTTAAATTTATGACTGTGCTGTGTTGGGCCGCACGAGGCCAATGAGCCGGAGATTAAGTATGGCTGGTCAAAAAGGAAGCCAGAGTAGAGCTATGGCATTTTGGGGTTGCCTGCGTCTTATTTGGAAGGCGACTTTCATAATTTACTTTGGCAATTGACATAGTAATTAGTACAATTACTCATTTGTCTGATCAAAAAATCGTATTCTCCACGTTTATTGTACGGTTATTTTTTGACGTCCATTCAACTAGCATGTTTTTTCTAAAACTATCCCCTATTTTCATTTTCTTTGGACATGGAAGTAAAAATGAGAGCATAACAAATAGTTGTCGTTAATAAACAGATAATAGTGGAAATTAATATTTAAATAAATAAATAAATTTGTTGAAAAATTGGACTATATAATGTTATTTATTAATTAAAGAAAGAATTTTTTTAATATTAAATTATCACCCGGTTAAGTAAAAATTAGAAATCTATTATTTTCTATTATCTATTCAGAAAGGTTTCCGCGAGTGGGTGTATGTGAAATGAAATTTTCTCGGTTTAAGCCGCGTTGGTTGTTAAGGTTGACTAGACGTTTCAGCTCCCCTTTTGGAGCCATTTTCAAGACTGGTAGGTTAGAAAGTGATAGTGGTTCTGTTTGGGTTGACTTCCAACTTAAAAACTGACATATACCAATATTTCAAGTTGGGGAGTAGGCAGAATGAGACACCGAAGTCAACACCAACACCATACCCTTGTCGCATGCACCTCGAACCTTGTGAATAAAATCGGCTAGAGTACGAGTACTACTGACTTGATGTATTTTTTTAGTTTTTTCAATTTTCTCAAAATTCGTTCTAACGAATTTATTACAATTCATAAAAATAACAACCGTCACATGAGATTTTTTTATTACCTTGTAATATCTCTCTTAAGTATAACTTTATTTTCAAATTTCCACTTTTAAAAATCTGGTGTGACGGCCGTATTTACAGAACTTACTCTTATCTAAGGTAAGGAAAATTGTGTTATGTGCTGTCACACTAGATTTTTTGAATAGGACCCCCTAGGTAGCTAGTTCACAATTTTATTTAGCTTTTATTTTTAGAGAATAATTTTTAACTTTCTCTCTCTATGTAAGGTGCCCCCACCCCTGGCATATTTTGGTTAAAAACATTTATTCTTAGAGTTATTTCTACATTTCTTTAAATATATACAATATACATTAGTTAAATATTATATTTTGTTTAGCAGAGAAAGATGAATTCGTGAATACCTGTTTTTTCTATGACCTTTTCAATTTATTTACATTTTTTAAATTCCGATTAATTGAATTAGTTCAAATTTTATTTTCTAGTTTGTTCCTAAATAAAGAATACAACGAATGGATTTTGGATAAATTCGATTTTTTCTTTTTTTAACCCATCCATATTTATTATTTATAACATTTGGTATTCAATATAATTTAAAATAAATTTTTGCTGCTTTGGTCGGGAAACCTCTGACCTTTGGTGTGAAACTAGATCCATCTAGTTCCTTCTCTGTACCAAGGGAAGAGACTATTAACTCTTTGGTCAGTATGTATGTAATATTTTGACTTTCTCTCAGAAAAAATTTTTTATCTAAATTTTTATCTAACTTAAGAGACAAGTTCCAGTGATAATTCTCTTAAGGTATTTATCCTTAATTGCAGAGGAAGTGGTTAAGAAAATAATAATCGATAATGCAGAGTTAATTAAGTTTTGTGAATGAAAAAAGTAAAAAAATTTGAAAATTTGAGATATACAATATATTTATATTTGAAATATATAAATATATCATTTCTGAAATTAATTTTTTCGTGATCATTCCTTCTTTCCTAAAATACACTAATCTCATTAAATTGAGGATCCATGAGTCTAAAAAAGGTAATTTTGATTTAAATAATCTTGTTTTTGATGTATAAGAATGTGAGTTCTTAGGCATGGTTAGAGTCATTCGGCTGGGGTTAACAGAGAGCAAATCTGATTAGTTTTATTGTTTTTCAATGAATATTAAAAAAAAAGATCTCTGGAAGAAGTGGCGCATACACGGAAATGTTGCTCTCCCATCTTCAAATTCCAGGCTGGATAGCAATTTTGTCTGGACCCTAAACAAATCATAGGATAATATACATTTTCCTTCTCTAAAGCCGGGCGCACATTAACATGCAGGCAGGATAGTTCAGTTTCTATAAAGCAGGCATAGGCAGGATAGTTCAGTTTCTATAAAGCAGGCATAGGCAGGATAGTTCAGTTTCTATAAAGCTATCCTTGGAAGGGGAATCCACGAATTGATGAGCAAAGCAGGACTGCGTATACGTGCCCTGCCCAACACTTGACACAGAAAATGTGTGGCACAGGGACTCATTCTTCTCGTTCAGGTTTTGCGGTTGTCTTCGTCAAATTGCCGAATAAAACTGCTGTCCAATATACGCGGTGTCTCAAAGTTTTTTTTCGTACTGTCCTGCTCTGCCAGTACTGCGTCATAAATGTGGGCCTTAGCTTAGTGTTTTAATTAATTTTTTGTTGAAAAAGCAAATAATTTATTTTTTATATTATAATATTTTAATAATTTCTAATTTACATCCTTATCAAAATATATAGATTAGAAAAGTGATAAAAGATAAGAATAAGAATTTTAATAATTTTTTCTAAAGAAATTTGAATAAGAAATTTTATCAATAATACGTATTTTCACTTGAAAGTAATTTTTATGAAAGAAAAATATTGAAAAAACTAAATTGTTCATAGTATATATTTATAATTATTATTATTATTAATAATTTTACTTTTTAATTTTTCTAGAAAACTATCTTTTAGAGGTCTGATTTGAGGACAGTCCTCCCTCATAAATATAATTTAAATGGGAAATGAATCCCTTAAGATAAATAAGTGGATTTGGGATCATATTATTAAATAGAAAAGGAATCTATCAGATTATACTCGTTGAAAATTATTTCTTTGCCTAGGTGATAATTGCTTTTGACGATAGAATGATGGAAAATGAATTAAAAAATGATTATATATAATCAGTTGTTTCAAATTTTTAGTAAGAGATATAGACATGTTGCATAGAGATACAGATAGAAAAGAAACTGACTGGCTCTCCCCCCCCCCCCCCCCAGATAGACATCGGGAATTGGGAGATCCATACAAGTACCACTCACATCCGTTTGAACCTAAAAACTAAAGTGAGTCTTAAAGAATATAGTATCAAATTTCTTCGAAACTCCTAATTGCGTGCACTGTGCAAAAGCACAAACAAATATCCAAGGGAAATTTTTTTAAAGTGACAAAATATTGAAAACCTAAAGTCGAAATTTTTCACGAGATCCTCCCCAAATGTGGGGATGGAGGACGACGCCAAGCAAAAACAATAAGGAAACAAAGGAAACATTTTTCTTTTTACATATTGTTTAAAGTTTCGTTCTCTTCACAAGTGATTGGTATCAAATGTCCAAATGTTTTGAGTTCAAAAAGTTTGCCCAAGTGGAAAGTAAATAAACACAAAATAAAATAAAATAAGAATAAAGGAGAAACTTGGTTAAAAAACCTGCTTTGATAACATAGCTACCGAGAGAAGTTTTCAAGACAATAAATAGCCAGGCCCCCAGGCATTAAAAAAGAATAAAAGAAAACATTTAATAAAAAAACAAATTTTCAAAAAGATAAAAAACAGCTAGAATCCAAAATTTCCTTTAAATAGATAGAAGTTGATAGCATTCATAGCCTGCTTTAGGAGAGGTCAAGATGTCACCCCATGGAAAAAAAATCAAAATATATAAATGAACAGAAATCTTCATCAGCTGAGAAAAAATAAGAAAAGAGTCGAACGAATTTTTGAAAGAGAAAAGCAAATTTTGAGAAAGAAAATTTTGCCTGGCGCACTAAAATGGTTTAAGCCAAACTGCATAATAAAGCTAGAGAAAATATCATTTTAGGGAATAGTAATCAGGGGTGCTTACCTAAAAAAAAGTACCGGAACGCTCTGAATGAAAAGCATAAAAAAATTGAGAAATTCAGGGTGCTTAGTTTTTTTTTTAAAGTCTTTTTCGGCATCTGAGGCCATTTAGGACCATTCCGTCGACAAAAATTTATTTGTATTAATTGGTAGCCAATATAATACAAATAAATTTTTGTCGCTTAGGACGGGAAGCGAACCACAAACCTTTGGTACTTGAGGCGAGACCTTTACCTCTGCACCATAGGACAGGGCGGGTGCTTAGTTAAAAACCACTTTGATTGATACATGGGTTAAAATACTTGGGTTCCTATGTGGGGCACACGCTCCACAGGGGAACAATTCTCTGTTCTTTGGAAGCTTGTTTAGATCAAGTTAAGGGCTCTTTAGACTTACTTTACATCAATTATTCACTTTTTGAATAATAATAATTATATGTCACAGGAGAGATGGGGAGTTAGAGATCATTAGAGTTGCTTAGGTGGAGCATGGACATAAAAAGGGTGGGAACCACTGATTTAAATGATGAATGGATAAAGAAACATTAAACATAAGAAGTAAATAAATTTCAATTGATTCTTGGAGAAGATTCAAAAAACGAATGGCGAAATAGACTTACAAATCTATTTTTATTCAACAAGATTCTTCTTATAAACAAATAACTTTCTTTCGATGCATATAATTAATGAGATTGAAGAAAAATAGGAATATTTTCAAATGGATCATTAAAATTTGATGAAAAACAGAAAATTTAAAAAATAGATGGATAATATTATAAGCAAATAATTTATTTTTTCACAAAAAATATTATGAACATGATATTAAAAAGATTGAATTGGTCCTATATATATAATGTTTGATATATCTATATTTATACTATTATCTTAAAAGTAAACAGAGATCCTATCCCTTTCGTATTTGTTGCCCGTCTGCTTGCTTCTCACTCATTCTATTTTTCATTAACCAAAGATTCCTATAGGGTTTTAATAAGAGAAATAAAATTGAAAATTTATTTAATTCTATAATCAATAAAAAGAGAGCAACTTGAAGGTATTAATTTAAAAAATGTAGAAAATATTTAAAAAATAACGTTGAGGAAAAAAAAGAAATAGTATATTCTATATAAAAACAATCTGGTTTGGGACTTCGTATTGAATGCCTAAGAAATTCTCATAAAATATGAGCAAAATATTTCTAAAACAAAAAAAAATCAGGATTATATTGATATTGATATACATGCAGGCAGGGGTAAGGACCAGGGAGTGAGGGGGGCGTTTTTGAAATGAGGCATTTAGAGAACACTAAAAAAAGTTCAAGCAAAATATCTAGAGAGCCAAGATGTTTTTTTCATTAATTGGTACCTATATATCGATAAAATAAGTCTTTTCTTAATATTATTGTTAATCTTTTTTGAAAATAATAAAACTTTATCTTTTAAAGATAGATAGATTTCAAAAAGATTTACATCAAAAATAAAAAAAGGAAATGCAATCATTTGATAAAAGAGAGAAAAAAAATTTTATCTTTCTTTTTTCACAGAAAAAGAGAAATATTTTTTTAATGAAATTATAAGAATACTTTTCGTCTAATTTAATTCCTTTTCGGAAGAAGTTTCATAATTAAATTCTTTCGCATTCCTAGACTAAATTTTCTTGCAGATATTTAATGGATTTTTAGGTCATAGTTAAATAAATATAATACCAATACCATTTGAATTTAATGATTAAGATAGTCAATTATTAGGAAGTTGATTTATTTGAATTTTAGGTGTGTTTCCAAACAGGAAGACATGTCGTTTTATAGTATAAATATATAAATAATTTTTATCGTGGAAAAATACTAAGTCATTTATGGAGGGGACAGCGTGGAAAATTTTTGGGGCAACTAAAGAAATTGTTAATCTTTATCCGATATTCAAAAAATGAATCTATGAATTAAAATCACTATAAATAATTTTATTACAATCTAGATAAAATAACTTCTAATCTAATCTAAATTTGACTATGACGAATTTTAATAACAAAAAAAATGAATCGGCCTCAGATTAAATGATTTATTGGGTAATCTAGAACCTTAAAGGAGCCTTTTATGTTATTAGATCTGAAATGGAATGATTAAATTCAATGATTGAAATTGAGTTTCTTTCTGGAACTCATTTCATCTCTACTCAAATCTTTTAAATCGAAATGCCTCAAGACACAAGTCATTTATGTCCCCTCTAATTTTAAATTATTTATTAAAAAAACCAAAACAAGGATTTTAAAATCTAATATATTCATTCAAAAATTAAGTTGTATTTCTTTTACTGTCATCTATCTTGCTACTTTTTTAGTAGGCTGCATATTGTTTTCTTCTAGTCAAGAATGCAAGTTTCTTTTAATAATTGATTAACAAAGTGGAATGAAAAAGGAGGAATTACTCTTCTAATAATAAATGTTTTGAGAGAGATTCTTTGTGAAATTTTTCTAATCTTGAAAGATCACCATATTAAAATTATAGTAATTCATAAAATATTTAAAAGATGAGGAAAACTTGAGAAAAATTTTTAAATTAAAAAAAAAACCATTTATATTCAATACAAACAATCAATACAAGAGATCACATGTGCACACTTCAAAATTCTCTTTCTCTTCTACTGGTTAGTGATTCCAGGTAATTATTTTGAAGGCATCTAGAGAAGACAATTTCCTTTTTCTCAAATTTAATTTATCTTTTTTTTTTAGGGATGTTATGACAAATTTTCTTAATTTCTTTCAGAGAAGGGAGGGAGGTGATCCTCCTTGATCACGATAATGCCTGTAGTTCCTTCCTTGCCCCTTTCTTTGTTATAACTTGTCAAGTTTCCCATTTAACATTTCAAAAAATGCTTATGTTGACAATTACCTATTTGTTTTTCGGTGTAGGCTGCTTCATCAGGAGTAGCTCTAGGTATTACACCAGGATCACTAAAACTCGTCCTCAACAATGCAGACATAACAAATAAAAATAATAATCCACCAACAACAGGAATAGCTGGAGTGATTTTCTCAGCCAAGTAAGGACAGCTAAAAAGAAGAAAAAAAGAAAATTAATTCAATTCCATCAATTTAATGTTTTTTGTAGCTTTTTTACCGGTTGAAGAGACTTATATTTTGTCTCCTATATTTTAAAACTATTTTTTATTTCATTTATACTAATTTGGCTACTGTGGGCATTTAAAGTCTACAATATACTTAAATGAATAAAAGTAATAATTGAATTATAAAGTAAATAATTACAAAAGGTGATTCCATTTTTTTTCTATTTAATAATGAAAGTTTTAAATTAAGCATAATTTTTTCGAAATAAACAGAGAATTTTGACACACATATTCATTCGTTGAATTCCGTTACAACTTAAACAAGTTTAAAGAAAAATAAATAAGAAACAAATGTTGTATAAAAATAGTTGTCACTCTCAATTGGACATTGATCTTATTTTATCCATTACAAAAAGTATGATATTATTGAATATTATCGTGAGTAATAGGGAATTCAGAAAAAGAAACCGTCTCATTTTAAGTCTAACGCCATCACTTTATTTCAGCTAAGCTGCGTTTGAGTCATCTTCAAATTTATTTGAATTTATGATGGGACCTGTCTGTTGAAATGATAAGAATTCTTAAAAAAAGGACATACATCAAAAAGCTTAAAATTGTGAGTTAGGTCTAAAAGATAAATAGTTTCTTTTTCCAAATCCTTACATTATTTTTAACTTTTGTCTAAAATATAGTTTATTCCACACAATCTTAACTGGGTTTTTCCTGAGGACTCAACCAAATCGCAACCAAAAATAGAAAGGTTATAACCAAGTTGTTAAAGGTGATTATAAAACTAGACATAAGTGTTATAACATGAGGAAAAAATATGAAAAAATAAAAGTAGTTTGTAAAATGCTTGTATAAATGTGACTATTTAAAAAACCCGCCCTATTAATATAGAAAGTGTAGGGAAGTTTTTCAAAAAATCAAAGAAAACAGAGGATTCAACAATCAACAATAGGATTAAGATTAAAAAAAAAATATAGAGGTAATAATTAAAGAAGAAGATAAATAGAAAAAAAAGATCCTTACTCAAAACAAAAGAAAAGGGCACTTGTGCCTACAATTAGTGCAACAGTAATATAGAAGACTCCTGTCTGAGGAGCCATCATCACTCTCCCATCACAACAAAAACGATTCCTGCCTGGAAATAATTCCCACTTTCTTGTAACGTGCGGCATCTTGTTTAAAACTTTTTTGACAAGTAATCAATGAGGAGTAGGAGAAATGAATGCTATCAGCTGAGTCGTAATGTTTAAGTCCTTGAGAGTTGTTGGTTTTGGGTCATAGTCATACTATACACACAAATATTCGACAAGTGAATAGTTCACATGTTTTTTGTGCATTGTTTATCATGTTAGATCATGCTTCATTTTCACTGAATTCCCACAAATAAATATATAACACGATTTAATGTAATACATTTTTAAAACCCATTATAATTGCAAGAAATTAATCAAAACTAATCAAGTAATTGACTTATCATCCAGAGCGACTGCAACGCACTCTGTCGGCTCCAAGCGAACAACTCGTGAAATTCCATTTATGTTTGGAAAGGAAACCGAAACTAACCGTACCTAAACAAATTGGGACATAATATAATATCTCTATTAGTTTATTGAAACAATAAAAATATAAGTTTAATTCTTATCCCATTATTAATTCTAAGTTAATTTTTTTCTAGATAGTTATAATTTATTAAAAAAAAAACTTTTAATAAGGAGATAAATCAGCTTTAAGCATTAATATATTATGAATAAATAAATAAATTATGAATTAATAAATAAAAGCATTTAAGAAAATAATTTAAATGTTTAATGGTTTTTAATAAATAATGTACATATTTGTTGGCAGTCAGGGAAAGAATTAAAGCAAAGGTGTAACCAAAGTAGGATGAGAGGCAAGAAGGACCACAGTCCCATCTCAAGTTGGTAAAGTATATCTTTTTTCAAGAGATACTAAATTTTAGTTCAATATAGGATAAAAGACTCACAAATATTGTATTTTCAATTTTATCTTGTATTATATTGGAGTCTTTCAATGAATGAGATAAAAAATTTAAAAGCATAAGAAATTTGGACTGCACATTTACAAGTGATTACTCCAATTACATTAAAAAATGTCTAATTACGCCCATTGATCACAGGAATATTTTAAATATTTTATAAATTAAATTTTGGCGCTCTTCTATAAATTAAAATTACTAAAAAAAATTCATTCATTTATATTTAAAATTTTTTTATTAGTATTTTCTTTAAATTTTAATAATAAAAATATATAAAACATTTAAATATTGACATACATAAAATATAAAATTTAGAGAGTTTATTTTTATTCCTTAAACCCATGTAACCTGCGTGGAAGATATTTGAATGTTTTAAAGAGAAAAAATAATCTTTAAATTTTAAATGTCAGTGAATTATTGAATTTAATTTTTTTTTAATTATGAATTCAAATCAAGATTTAACTACTGAAGATTTAAAAAAACTCGAAGAACGAAAATTTAAAATTAAAGGTAATGCTAATAAATTATAAACTAAGAAAGTTCAGAAATATATCTATGTTTTTATTTTAGCTGGTTTATTTCTAACCTCTGTAACATGTATTAGTGCTATAATAGGATTTGGCACAACAATAGCAAATGCCAAGAAATCAGATCCTGTCACTTTTAATAAGGGCCTAATAGGATCAAAAGAATTCACAGAGACTGGAGCCTCTTTGGCCATCAGGGCTCTAGGTTGGGGCTCCCTATATGCTTTTATTGGAACTGGATCTTTAGCTTATGGAATTTGGAAACTATCAGGAGCATCGAATGTAAAATATTATTGCACTATAAAATATAAGAATATCAGCCTCTTATAATTAATCTTGATATTAACCTGTTAAGTTTATTTGACTCTTAATAACTAAACTTTTTCTCACACTTTCAACAAGCCCAAAAAATAAACTTGAGTGATTATCTTAAGATAATTCCTTTTTTTCCTTCTAAGGACAAAAAGAACTGTTATCATTTCTTCTTTAGCTCATGTCTTCCTCAACCATGTGTGCCTGGCAGGTTATGGTTACTTTAGATTAGATTCCTACTTTCTTCTCAATGAAACACCATTGATAGTTGGATTATTTTATCCAATAATTCGATTTGTACTGAGAGTAGTAGCAGGATCTTCGACTTTCGAGATAGGCAAGGTTACACTAGAACGCCTGGCCGAATAAACAATTTTGCAATAGCCAAAATATAGGAGTGAAAATTCACTCATAATTGATGAGATAAGGAGACATTATATTTTTTGTCATTTAACGATTATCATTAGACCTATTTATATTTTGGCTGATATTCTTACTTAGTAATTTTTAAAACAATTAGTTTTATTGAATTTTCCTAAACTTTATTTTATAGATGGAAGAATTCAAAGAAAAAATCGGAAGTGTCTTCCCCAGGATACCTAAAAATGACCCCCCTCAGGGAAGGACAGAATTTTCTGGATTAACCGATTTGCTTACCTATTTAAGTGAACAAAAATAAATATTTTCTTTATTTATTAAATAGACATGTATATATCTTGAAGCTTAATTGAAAAAATAAATATTTATTGTATCTTAAATTCTAAAATATTTTTTATTAAAAAAAAATGAAAAAAAAAATTACCTAGCATATCATTTCAGTTTATAGGATATTAAATAGATTATAATAAAAAATTAATTTATTAGTCAGTTAAAAATTGAAAAATATTTGAAATTTTTTTGTTTCAATTAATTGAACTTAATATATTAATAATATTGTTAATCATCTATTTATTAATGAAATAAATAGAGAAAAAATGTAATCTTTAATTTATTAATTACAATATATATATTTAAAGATTCTTCCAAGTTCGAACAATTTATTCTTTAATTAAAAGGACCAATTGTTGATCGGCCTCTGCTATACTGGCAAAAAAAAATCTTGGTAATTATCTATTGAGAGGTACATATCTCAATGGGTTGTAAATTGTTAATATGGGTATTTGGTGATATATTAATATACACACCTTGTCCATTGGTGCAGAGGTAGAGGTTTCGCCTCACATACCAAAGGTCAGTGGTTCGCTTGCCGTCCTGAGCGACAAAAATTTATTTCTATTATATTGGCTACCAATTAATAGAAATAAATAAGGACGGAGTCTAAAT
>JAAAKE020167235.1:6698-29847 GCA_010014785.2 Anisolabis maritima
GTTATTTTTATGTTTTTATTGAAATTTTGAAAAATTTTTGGGTTTGAAGAGGGCAAGAGGCAAGACAGCTTCCTGCCACTCTGATTGCGACCCACTAGGTCTAACAAACAAATGTGTGGCCAGGTTGCTTCATTGTTGTTTTCCTGATTGTTCTGTTTTCTCATTCCTCTTTCCCAAATGCTCAGATAAATTAAATTCAACATCCTAAATTCTTATAATTCTACAAATGTAAAGATTGCCTCAAAAGGACATTATCCTACTCGTAATTGAAAGAGCATCACCCAAATTGGAATATCTCCAATCACTTGAATATCCCTTCAGCTACAATGTTAAACAATCCCCACTTAGAAAGAGACAATAGAAATGAAGAGAATAATGGGTCCATAACAAGTGAAGGAGACAAGGATTTTAAACATTTAATTTTTTCATTACAAAAAATATTTTTTCATAATAGATTATATAATAATATTGAAAATATTATATTTGCAAGTTTTTCACCCTATATTGACTCTTTTCATTTTCATTAATTTTTATTTTATATCATAATCATATAATATTTGTAATTATGTAATTTTTTTATTCATGCGATTATAGTAACTTTTGTAATATTTATATATATATTTTATAACATTGTTATATATAATTATAAGTAAAATGAATGGCAATGACCGCTGATTGTCAAATTATTTTTTAAAAAAAACTGTTTTTTTTTTATTTCTTGAAAAAATACAATATATTTTTTTCGTAACATATTTACAACAAAACAACAAAAAAGTCTACAAAAAAGATAGTGGAAAGAGAGAAAGAGAGAGAAAATAATAGAATTTACGTTCTTAAGATAAAATCAAGAACAGAGAAAAGCAATTTCCCCCTTTAATGATTATCATACTTTAGAAAATTGTTCTCCACTTTCGCATATTTCTTTTTAACCTTCTCCTCCCCTTTACTTCTTCTTCCTCCTATCCCTTTGATAAGTTGGATGTATCTTGGATATAAAAAAAGGATCAAGTAGTTTTAAAGTGGAAAAAGTTTTAGTTTTAGAGAGAGAGAGAGAGAGAGAGGGAGAGAGGATTTGGGATGAAAAAAAAGAAAATGAGAGAGAAGAATGTCTACAGTAATTGAAATAGAAAAGAGCCACTGGCCCACTTCAATTTTGATTTCAATCTACGAGTATAATAAAGAGAAAAATATTTCAACCAACTTTTTTATATTACAATAGTAGAGCCACTCTGAGAAGTCAAGAGAGGTATAGAGAGACAAGAATCATAGTCTTCTTCTCTTAGAAGGCTAGAAGCGGAGAAGGAAAGGAATGCGACTGTATGATTTGTGAGGACATATTTTGGCCTCCGCGGGGATAAGATTTTTGGATTAGGTAAATTTTGCTACTAAGAATTTTTTTAATTTTTATGCGGTACTAATTCAAATAAAAGAATGTAATAAATAAATGAATAGACTCAAAATAGTCTTTTATCTTGCCCGGCTTATAGGTATCGCAGCGGGGAACCTAGAAGAAGGTCGTTTTTTCGTGTGGAAGAGAAAAGATTTTTGGAATTGCCAGACTAGCCAGACTATAATTACCCGAGTCTGGCAAGTCTGGGAAGTCCATAAATCTGCCAGGCTCGGGTATAGTTTTCAGGTATTTATAGTCTGATCGGTCTGGGAAAATCTTCTCCTTATTCTAAAACTGTGAAGGCCAAAAGATGCCCTCGCCAAACCAAATAAAACGATACCACCTTTTGCTCCCCACTTTGGTGTCTTTAAGAGGCGAAGGCAATACCTCTCAATTATTCCCCCTCTCTATACTTCTCTGGAATTCTGAGAACGGTCGCAATATAACATTTTTGTTAAATTTTTCTAAGAATTTTTTCAAATTAAGTCAGTACAGAACAGAATTCGGTAGGGATGAGATGAAATATGTTACGCAAATGGCTTTTCTAAAAGATTTATTTTGACGGGGAAGTAACGAGGGCGGGATAATCTCTACTTGCGATTGTGTTAGAAAAAACTTGATAGGGGAAACTTTTTGTTGCCAGTGTTTTAGAAGGGTTAAGATTTTTGAGATTCCGAGAATGCCTCGTTTGTAATTGAAAGTAAGAAATAATCAATAAAACCAAATAAAAGCAGCATTAAGCATTGGTGAGAGATGGGTAGCCCCGAATTTAAATAAGTAAAAAAAAATTTTGGTAAATAACAAAATTATGTAAAAAAATTTATAAAAAAATGATTAATCATATTAATATTATTATAATTTTATTTTCACTAGAAATCAAACTTTTTTTATGTTATTTAATTTTTATTAGTACTTATATTTATTCTATATAACTGGAGTTTAACGAGGTGAATTTTATATAAGGTGAAATAAAAGAGGGAAATGTCTAAATGCCCACTCAAACGTTCGAATGAGAGAGCTGCTGGCAAAAAACTCCTTCCACAACTGAGAGGGCCCTAAAGCTCAAGCACATCTTTGTATGGTCTGTGCTATAAAGTTCTTTATGCATCATTAAATACGTCTAATTACTCTTTTTAGATTTTATTTACTCCCCTTCAATTGTCAGAATAAAAATTTTCCAATTCATTTCAATAGGAACATTATGGTTATAAATAAAGGATAATGATAACTCTACAACATTAGCGAAATTTTATCTAATCAGCTCAGAAAGCCCAAGTTCAAATGAATGAACTCTCAGAAACGTTAATATAATCAGGGATCTGTTTTTGATCGATAGTCGCCCAAAGAAATTCTAATCATTCGATTATTAAACTAAAGGTTTTTGGATAAGTCAAATAAAAAATTAATAGCTTATTATTTTCTCTCTTTCAGTTATTTGTTTCAGGTTCTAACATGTTGTGGTTGCTCTAGAGAAAAACATTCATAGGCCTGGGGTTTCCTTCTTCAAAACGAGGCATCACTAAGAGTTGGATAACTTTTTATCTTGAGATGGATTTGAACCTGAGCTATCTTCTTCCCAGGATTAAAAGCTTAGCTGTTTTATCCCGTAGGCTAATCACTTCCTTTTTCTCTCCAATTAAATAGAATCCTTTAGATAAAATTTGAACGATTAAAAAGCTGAAATTAAATGAATAAAATAATGTTTTCACTTAATTACAAAGAGAGACTTTCAAAAAAAATTCTTTTTTTTTTTGGAATAATTTACCATGAGCTGGAGAGATTGGTTGCTGGAAGGAAAGCAACCCAGATGACCAACTCTAAGGATATTTTAATTAATTGCTCGAGAGCGAACCACGCATGCGCAGTTGAATTTTTTTTGGCTTGACTTCCAGGGACTAAACAACTAATACACTCACAAATATATGGTGATATTTTTTTTTATTTTATGATAAATATGAATGGTTCTTGCATATCATTTATTTTTATTAATTTGATTTTTAAAAAATAAGAAAAAAAAAGTAATTGCCCTTACCTCAATAGCGAGTTCAAAATCTTTTTTCTCTATAGTCCCACTCTGGTTTACATCTGAAATGAAAAAAGAAAAAAACATTAAATTCATTTTATTCATTTGAAAACCCTCCTAGAATCCTATATAATACAAGCGTGAGAAAGGGAGTCTGTTGTTATGATAAAAAGACGATTGGACTCATCGGAGCGGTCAACTTTGCCGACCATTTACTAACAAATAATAATGGGATATAGGAGGGTCCCTTAATTAAGTAAAAGATATTTTTTGTCTATAATTTAATTAATATATTTAAACCTAACATTTATTATTTGATTAATTTTAATTAAGTATACTCTTTGTTTATTGCATTGATTTCGATTCGTACGCAACCTCGCCCCTCCAATGTAACCCACAGGAACGCCACGCCCTAAAAACCCTTTACATCAACACAAACATCACCATCTTCCCAGTTGATAAAACCAATGCTAATGTCATACTAAACACTGAACACTACAACGTCAAAATAGAGGATTTCCTAAACAATACAGACTACAAAAAGATCGACGATACCTCCAGACATCAAAAACCAAATAGTTTCCTATTTCCTCCAGAATACCTAGAGCCTACGTTGTCCTGAAAATCCACGACCCGCAACCTCTCTAAGACCCATAATCATATTACACATAATTTCCGCTCAGCTACTCACAAACGAACAGTTTGTCACACTCTCAACCACTGGCCGAACAAGCCTCATCCTTTGGCAAAAACACCTTCCATTTCCATTCCCAGATATTATGTTAGTCTATCTCAATATTATATTCGTTAGCAAGATCCTAACACTGCACCTCTAACAGAGATTTCACTCTCCAAAACCAATTTTATACAAGCAAATCGAAGGCACTCCAATGGAATCTCCACTTTCACCCGTGACAGCATATATATTCATAAAGGACTTCGAAACCAAAGCCCTCAACACATCACCATTCAAACTATACGAGAGAGACTTGAAATTTATCTTAATTTCGAAATAAAAATTTTTTTTTAATTTCACATTATTTTTATATATAATCTCCTTTCAAGTCACATAAAATTATTTTAGAAGGCGCTTA
This sequence comes from Anisolabis maritima, assembly GCA_010014785.2. Taxonomy (NCBI): domain Eukaryota; kingdom Metazoa; phylum Arthropoda; class Insecta; order Dermaptera; family Anisolabididae; genus Anisolabis; species Anisolabis maritima. The sequence goes on from JAAAKE020167235.1 coordinate 11,206, forward strand.
AATAAGTCTAAACACTCCTTGAAGATGGTCATCCATTGTGGATGGTACCAATTCAGCAACTGCAGCACTCAACGTCCGAACAATTTTCTCACCGGACTTTTAGCAAGGCTTGAAAAAATTGGAGGACCTCTGGTCTAAGTATTAATATAGTAACTTAATAGGAGATTATGTAGAAAAATAAAGTGAAATTTAAAAAAAATTGTTTTTTATTTGTAAATTAAGACGCTTTTCAAGTCTCCCTCGTATATTTGTCGAGAACACTTTCGACACCCTCCTATATCAAGAGCATACTTTCTCAGATCCATTCCTTTGGAAATCTCTTAAATTCCACTTTACATATCTAACCTTTGGTTGGTCAGCAAAGTTAAGAAATATAAATTTTAATTTTAAACGTAACTTAGAAAAATACTCTCTAACCAAATACTAGTGAAATCTTAATAAATAGTTAGAGTCTGTAAAATTAGAGGGCTTTAGATAGACTTGCTAATTTATATTTCTAAAAAAAAAAATAAATAAATAAAGTGTAGGACGATGTTAATGTGTAGATAAGTAAGGGAGGCGGACTAATTATTAAATTATCTAGTATAAAATGGATAATTAGAGTTATTCATGTTGTCAGCTGGAGTTAGGGCTCTAATTACTAAATTTGTTTCCATTCATTTAAAAATGCCATCACCAAAAAATATTTAAGGTTTAAGATAAGGACAGGCAACTCATTCTAAAATTTGACAAATTTTGATTATGAATGATTCACTAAATAAAGGAGAAGCGATGAAGTGGAATTGGGCTTATTCTTTGTCGAAAAGATCATAAGATCATATTCATCTGAGTTTCACAAGAAAGCCGTTTTCTCCGTTTTTATTTTATTGATTTAAAAATTTTTGATGGGAATTTTCAAGCTTTGCAAATTTCCAGTTACAATGCCCAACATCTTAAAAGCAAAAGTAATCATATGGAGAATAGTAAATTACGAAAAACAAAAATCTACCTATCTATACTGCATCCGCTTTTGGAATTCTATAAAGCAACGATTCTCAATCTGTGAGTCGCAAAAAGTTATTTTATTAATTTGTGAAAATATGTATCATGAAAAATTATTTATTCTTTTGTGTGAGTAACAGTAATGAAAAATTGAAAAATTTTTGTTCTGAAGAGGCAGGAAAGGGGAAATGGGCGTTATCTTCTCCATTTTTAGAGAGAAACAAACAGGAAGTTTTAAATATGATCTTGTGACCTGATATGCCTTCCTTGGTGGGAGGATTTTTTGGCCTTCATATGGGGTTTATTGAATTCCTAGACCAGCTGGACTATAATTGATGCTATTTTTCTTTTCTTTTTTAAATTGCTTCAAATTTATAATTTGATTATATTTATTTGCAATTTTTTTTTAATGGCAGAAGAAACTGACATTGTCTCCTACAAAGTAATTCTACCACTTAATTTTACGGTAGGGATCGGAATGAAAGTAGATATTGACTTTTTCTCTTTTATAAAGCCTTTTTGAATGTAAGCAAATTATTTAATAAAAAATTTCTTGAAATTAAAGTAGTCTGGTAGTTGGAGGGAAAGGACTTGAGGGGCCGAAACGATCTTATTATATTGGCCTGATCTCTCCGTCTTTTCTCTCTCTCTCTTCTTGAAATAAAAATTTTAATAATAATTTCCCATAAAGAGGAACGTATCATAAGTGACATTTCTAAACCATTTCCTCTATTTGCAGAGTTAAATTAATTGGTCTGATTACAATAAATCCCTTCATCTCATCCCAACAGGATGAACCAGTACTCCTTTTAGATTACAGCTCTACAAGATAAGGGAGTCTTTAATTTTCTTCAATTGTGAAAATTCTAGATAATGATTTGGCAGCATAGGGGTTTAGCGAGTAGAGCCCTCAAAAATGGTATATTTGTTAAATATCAGAGAAACCCGCATATTGAATATGCATTTATTGCGTTTTCTAATAGGATCGTATTCATCGTCGCTGGCTCATTTCAGAATCTGATTGATTGGTTATTGGAATATTGAAATGGCTGATTAGTAGTTAAATTGATGGCATTAATAATTGGGTCTACTGACATTAAACAAGCAAAAGATCACATTTAATTAACTCTCATTTTGTTTAATTACGTTTATTAATGCTCTATGAAATACTAAATATACAGCCCACCTTCGGGGCTCCCCGTTCCTACTTTGGGAACTCTATAAATGTATACTGCGAGCGTTCTCGGAATCCCAGGAAGTTATAAGGAAAAAAGGCTTTCTCTAAGTCTCTAAAAAAAAAAGCAAAGAATTGAGGACCTTGTAATAGAGTATATTTTGGCCTTTGGGAGTAAAATTTCTGAGATTTCAAGCTCGACCAAATGCGAACTAGGATTTTTCGCTTTCGAGGATAATATGTTACCTTTACACAAGGAGACACAGCCTATTATTTCCATTTTTTATATTAAATTTTTTTTGAGCAAAAAAATAAAACAAAAAATAAAAATTTTCAAGTAAGAAAATTTGTAACATTCACAAATTTTTGGTCTCTGAGAGGGGCGGGGGGGGGGGGGGGGAGAAAATTAAAGCCTCTCCTGACAGAAATCTATGCTACGCCCTTGGACGAAATAATATTTCTTTGAAAATATCGCTCTATTTTGGGGAGTTTTTAAAGATCAAAATTAAAATAATACATCAATATTTTTTTTTTACATCTAAGAAGTAACATTTGTAATATAAAAGTCAGGAATTTCAGGTCTTCTTTTTTGTTTTATAATAAATTTAAACTACTAAAATTTCACTGAAAAGGATTAGACATGTGTCGTCATTCACAATAGTAATAAACATTAAATAAATCGTAAATGAATTTTGCGGTTGATTACGAATTTAAAACAATCTTTATTTAGAATAGTTGCTCGTAAAATGAGAACGGGAGAAAGAGAGAAAGAGAGAGAAACCATTCTTGGCGAAGTTGGGAGACATTTAAATGAAATTTAGATACTTGGAAGAAAGAGAGAGAAGGATAGTATTATTGGGCTGGGAAAATAATAAAACAAACAAACACCCATCTCAAGTGAAATTAGACAACTCTTCAGCAGCAATTCGACTCCTTCAGCTTTGAATTATTTTAATTCACTATTTGGGATTTGCAAACTCTCTTGGCTTAATCCCTCATGATTCATGTTTAGAGGTTCGTTCCTGTCGGGACACCATTTACGGATAATGCTATCGTTAAATTTATAATTTAAATTTAATATAATATAGGATGACAATAATTAACAATATACATATAAATTTGTAATACCAACTTTATTTAATATACATGTGTCTTTTTAAAAGGCTAAAGAATGATGAAACATCATGAGTAAAGTTTTTTATAAATAAAGATTCTTATTCCTGGCTGTAACCCTCTTCCTATATTATATTGATATCATCAAAGGCCATGCCTTGCCTTATAAAAATTTATAATCTCTCTAAAAGGCTAAAGAGAAAAAAAAATGGAATCGTAGGGAAGAAACTCCAGTACTAACTCAAGTAACTCGTATACGCTCATGTACGAACTCACCAGGCGTGAATATAAATAAATTTCCTTAATTAACATAAAAGAAAAATTTCAATAAAAATATGATTTTATATGGAAATAAAAAAAATTATGATAGGAAAGGAAATAAATTTTATTTCAATTATCAAACGCCACTTATTAAAGAATTATATAGCTAATCGATACTCACCAAAAAAGACATTAAACACGTAAAGAAGTTTCTTCTTGCGGAAATCCGAAATTGGCATTTTTGTTGTATTTGGAGTTTAAGGACTGAAACAAAAAGAAAAATATGCTTTTGTTAATTTTTATATTATCTTTCGCTTTTTTTTTTCCCCTCTTCTTAAAATTTAATAAACGTCTAGCTTTATTGTCATTTTAAGAGACAATAAAAAATAATTAATTCGCATTTAATTTCAAAGAATCGTCAGATAATAAATTTTTCATTTTTATAGCTATAACAACAATGGAGAAATATTGATGTGACGCTCTAGTTGTTTTTTAATATCACTAGAAAATAGCATAGAATGGCTCTAGAGCTGATTAAAGTGCTCTGCAGCAATTAATCGAAAATGCTATAATTTAGAAAGGAAAGAGGAATTGGAGGTTTTGTTTTGTGAGGTATGAGAGTATATTCTTACTCCCATCTGAAGACCAAGAAATATAAGAAGCTGTTTGGGTCTGGCTACCTTGTATGGATGGATTCTGGATTTTTTGGACAATTTGCAATTCATTGATTTATTGGATATAATAAAAAGAATGATAATAATAAATATGTTTAGTCTTCTTTGGATTCAGGCTAGGCGTGTATTAAACGTGTGAGGCGACACAGCACAGCATGTAACCAACGAGCGTCGTGTTACCAATTTACCTATTAATTTACTTGGAATCAATACGAAGATTGCCAGCCATTCAGACAGAACAGGGAAAAGAAAAGAAAAAAGCGGAAATATCAGGCGAACTCCCTTTATTCGAACAAAGAGCAACATTTCGGTCCTTAGAATGGGGCCATCATCAAGCTCCTTAGTTCAATCCCACAAAGTTAAAAATTGGTTTGTTTGTTCGAATAAAGACACTATTGTAATAAACATAAATTAATAGAATAACGTAAATTGGTAACACGACGCTACACAACGCAGTTCCGTTAGTTAGGTGCTGTGCTGTATCGCCTCACAAGCGTCATGCGCGTCTCAATATGCGCCTAACCTAAGGATATACTACATAAAAAAATTAAAAAAAAAAAAAAAATTATAAACAATTTTGTGCATTTATTTTCCTGAAAGTCCAAAAAGAAAGGAACATGTTGAGATTATTTAATTAAATATAGATTATGATTTTTTTTTAATGCATAAAGATGGGTTAAATTGATAAAATTTGTGAAATATCTAAATACTGAGTATAGAAAATTTGCTTCTAATCTCTTAGCTCCCTCTAAAATAATGAAAATGTTTATCGTGAAATAAAAAAAATATCAAGCTTGCTCTATGAGTATATTTAAGGTAGAGTTTCTTATAAAAGTCTTTTTGAATTATGGGGTTAAAAAAGTGTTATACCTTATCTTATTTATAGTTGAGACCCCATATATAAAGTCTTTTTTATCCCTCTCCTGACCTCAACTCCCACCCTCCCTCCGCCTCTCTTTCTCAACCTTAGAATAGTGAAATCCTCATTTTGACAAATGGCTTCTGATCAAATCTCTTTTAAAGAAACATCTTGCAATAGATCGAAATAAAACTGCTTCTTTTTTTTCTTAACAGTCTAATTAAGTTAGTATTAAATTGGAATTACTTTTGATAAAAGAAAATCAGTGAGGACACTCCTCGCTAAGATTCTATTATTTTCATTCTTGAGAATTTTTTTTCTTTTATTTTTTGCCACTCAATGAGTGAATGATATCAGTAAGTCATTTAGTATGATCTAACCAATGATTAAAGTGTCTTTTATCAGAAAAGTTTGTAGTAACATTGAATGTTCCAAGTCCTATTGTCTCAAATTTTCACCTTAAAATATTTATGTATAGCATAGGTTAGGATTTAAGTTGAGAATTCTCTCGGATGACAGTAAGATAAGCGCGAGGTGGTGAAAGCCCCGACAAACTCTTACACCCTGTCTAACTTTAAATTATAATCATCTGAGAGAGCCATCCTCTCTCCCACCTTTTCGGTCGAAAATAGCTGGCTGGTTTAGTAAATTTTAAAGTGAATATTTTTTATCTATTTACTTATTCCTTAAATTCAATTAAATCTCTCTTTCCCGCTTGACATTGATACTTGATAAATGTATATACAGATTTACTCGATACTACTAGAAAGACGATATTGATTCTTAGAAAATTGAAAGTACACAAGAAGAGAAGTGATTTAAAACAATTTAAAAATAATCAAAAATAAAAATTTTGTATCTTACAAGTGGGGACCGGGAGTCACCTCTCACCAATTAGGTCCAAATGTATTTCTGTATACTTTTAAGGAGAAATAAATAAATAAAATAATATCTTTTCTATTTAAATAAATATTTAAAATTCTTCTAACTGATTAAACAGATAACCGGGTGCTTAAGCTCCAGGTGCGATATTTTTGTGAGCAGGAAAATGAAATTCACTGGGTGCTCTTTAAAATAGCCTGACTTCGAAATTAATTCAAAATTTTTTGTCTATGGCAGAATTGCCCAAATATTTATGGCGATCTGAGATAAGTAGAGATTTTCAGTAACATTAACAAAAGTACTCAAAGGGTGCGCCATGACATTTTCTATTTTTAATATTTTTGGATAGCAATATTTAAAATTTTCATCTTTTTCATCGATGTCTAAAAGTTCGAGCCATTCAGGTGTTACATTTCTCTATTTCCGTTTAATTCTCCTAATAAAAATTATCCATTTTTTGTGAATTAAATTTTAATAAAAATATAGAGAGTGGGCGTGTTAGAAATAAAATAAGGAGTTACAGATAAATGATTACTGTCAGAGGTCGCATGAGTTTGAGTAGAATATCTCCGGTTTCTAAATTTCAACATGGAATAAAGAAAGAATGATTATCAGTACGATTAAAGTAAGAACTATTAAAAAAAATTTAAGGGTTTCAGCTGAGCAATAATGACGGCATTAGACAACAATATTATATCATAAAATTTTATTATTATCTATTGGCATTGCTCTCCAATCCAATCTTTGTTTTAATTAAATTTTTAAAATTTATTTCTGGATTAGAATCCCAGAGAAGAGAATTCAACAAATTTAATCCCATTAATTATTATTTATTTACAATACAAATGCAAATGTAATTCTATCTATTAATTTCCTATTTAGTCATGCAAATTGATTTATAATAATAATAATAATCATCAAGTGGCTGAAAACAATGTGAATTTTTTATAAACTCCTCAATGCCCTTTTTTTTAAAGTAAAATTTAAAAAAAAAGGGAAGGGGGTAATTTTCCTTAGCATCGAAATATTAAGACATTTGTTCATATTTAAAAAGGCATAGCATACCATAAGGTCTCGAGGTAACTTTTTGCAAATTTAATTGCAGCTAATGTCCGGACAAAACGGAATTGCAATCTGTGTGTCTAGAAAGGAAGTGATCTTTAATGAGATGTTTTATTTCTATTTAAGCTTTTTTTAATGCCATTTAGACTCCATCTTTATTTGTTTATATTAAATGGCAGCTAATAAAAAAAGAATTTTGAAAATAATAAACTTTTAAAAAACAAAATTTACTTTTGAAGCCTCCTTTTAGACAACTTAGCTCTACTTCGAGTTATTATATCTTGCACTCGCATTAAGGAAAACAATATCGAGGTGGCAGCGTGTGCTATAATATTATAGTATTTATAATATAATGAATAATGATATGCTTTTCCAATTGAACAAATTTTATATTCGCAGCCTGATCATTCATTTTATGAACGCCTTGGCGTCATTCGTTGAGGGAATGATTTTTCTTTTGGTTGCAAAACAGTTGCTCAGGCACTGTAAAAGCCGTCCTCTGGGAGAGACGTTCCTTTTTAATAATTTTCAGTTCTTCCTTAATCTAAAATCGGAAACGTGGATTACATGAAAGTGTTTCTGTGAAGGAGAGAAATAAATTTCTAAACATCCATCCCATCAAAAAGAGAAACTCATTTAATTTATGGTCCTATCCATCCAAAAAATCAAAAAACAAATTTAAGTTCGAACAAGACATATGTTGAATAAAATTTGGATCGTTTGGACTTCATATTATATTATTTTTAGAAAAACAGCCATAAAATTTCCCCTCAATGGAAAACAGAAGGGTATCGTTAATTTTCCCTAGTTCCATATTTATTTAGAATATGCGTTATCTGTTTGAAATTTCGAGTTCATTTCAAGATCTCTCTTTAACTCTCCCCTCATGTTTGTTTATCATCTCGCCTTCCAGGAATTCATTTGCTATGGTCTGGAGCTTTTCGACGTTTTTCTTCTTTTGTTTCGTGGTAACCAGGTGGATTTCCTCACATCATTCATTAATCCCTTTCTTTCTTTCCGTTCATTCAAATTTGAGAGGTGCGTGGTATTATGCAGTATGTTTACAAAAGAAATACAATCTATCTCTCTCTTTTAATAAATAAATATAGTACGCGGTTAGCTCGAGATTTTATAATTGGGCAAGAATTCAATAATAAAGAACTTACAAATGTAGGTTCTTTTCTGATAGACATAAGACCTGATTGGGTCATAAGTTCCACAGAGATACTCCATATATATTTTTCCAAAGATGAGATCTAGGCAATCGATTCCTCTAAACTGAAATAGTAAATATACTATCAAAATTGTTAAAGCTCTTTTTAGAAAAATAATTTATATACATAAATTTATACAAAAGCTTCTCATTTAATAATAGTAGATTTTCAAAAGTATTATTATTAAATAACTTTGTAATTATATTCAAAAGGGAATTTTTTCTTCTTATTAATATATATTAGTATAATAAAATTCTGAACTAATTATTTTACTAACATTTTTTTTTTATTATATATGTCCTCTCATAAAAATTAATAATATAATTTAATTAAAGTTCCTTTATTTTAAAACGCTTCCTTTTGATACTAATGGATTTTAGAAGTAGAGGCCTAGAAGAACACTTCAAGAAAACAATGGGTGACAAGGACATGGGAAGAAAGACTTGTGAAGAATACAGGACTCTTCTTATGTACTCTATAAATGAATAAAAAAAAGGACTAGAAGACTATTTACAGACAACTTCCTTTAAAACTGAAGATATAAAGCCTTAGTCAAGGAAGGGTAATGATGTGGGACAAAAAAAAGAAAATAGTGGAATTTGTAAGAGCAGGAAGACTTAGGGCCATGTGAGACACAAGCAGATGAGAAAACAAGAAGGAATTAGGGTTAGTAGAAACTGGACATAGGAAATGACCAGTGGGCTGGACAAGATTTGATCCGGCTTGTGGAGACAAACATGGAACAACCAGAATGTCGAAATGGATGAACCTTTATTAAATAAAAACTCAAATTTGTTGAAACGTTTCGACTTTATTGAAAGAAGGTAAAATTCTTCTGACAGAGAATGGCAACTGATAGTGGCACTATTTCTCTTTTCGAAGTGAAAAATAAAAATTATTATAAATAAATATTAAATTTTTCTTTATTATTTCAATTGTCCATGGAAGTAAAGAATAATTTAATTTATTTGCAAAAAATTATGTATAAAAATAATAAATACGGTCAGTTTTTTATCAGGCCAAATATCAATCATCACCTGAATAATTAAAATAAAAAAAAAAGTCCGAAATCATAGAATTGAGGAGACATGCAAAGTGGCAAGCACAACTCGAAATACATTTTAATGACCGGCTAAAAACATTCTCCCCTCAAAAGGGTCAAAAGGTCGCTCCCATTTTCGAACCCATTATTATTATTATTATTATTATTATTATTGCACGATTCTGAATCAATGTTGGGAAAAAGAAGAATAAACTGTCACCGAGAAATATTATTATATTTAGGACAAAGGTGTGAAATTATCCAGAAAATAAATACTTCTATTGTTTGCCTATGTCTGTCATTATATAATTCTGGTTTGAAATTTTGATCATTTCTATTATCTCATCTGTGGCTTAGAAATCTAAATAAGAAAAATTAAATAAATGAACTCAAGATGTTGCGTTCAGAGTAGAGCGAGCCTTGAGACCCATTGGTTCCACTGGAGTAGAGCACACACAGCAAACAACAAATGTAGAGTAATATGGGTATATGAATGTGTGATGATATGCATATTTGTGATTTATAAATATAAACTTATTAAATTAATGTTAAATAAAACTAAGTTTGTATAAATAAGAAATTTTAAATGAACGAAATGCCGCGTTTAGAGTAGAGAGAGCCTGAGACACATTGATTCAAATGGAAAAGTGCCCCCACAGCAAACAAACAAAAAGCTATTGTGTGTGTGTGTTGCTCCATTGAAACCAATGAGTCTTGGGGCCTCGCGTCACTTTAAACTCCTCAACGGGTTTTAATCTTTCGAGGTAGAACGAATATTTTTTATTTTTTCCACTTGGTAAATCATGAATAATAAGCAAATAAATATTTATTCGTTTTTATGGCTGGTTGAATGGCAAAATATTTTTAATTTTCTCTTTTATCCCAGATCTCCCAATTATCGGCGTCTTTTGCATTCACCCTCTCTCTCTCTCTCTCCCTCTCAGTTTTGTTTTAATTAACTCATCGGGCAGAAAGAAAACGAACGGAAAGCGAATTTCATCCTCTGTAAATTGTTTTCAAACAGCTGCACTCATCGATCCTGTTTTCTTTCTTCTTAAACTAAATCTCTTGAATCTAAGAGAGAGAGAAAATTTTTTAAATTCTTGCCTTTTGTATATGTACCCTATATTTATGTTTTTTGTTATGCGATTTATGTTTTTACTTCTAAATATCTTTTATACACATAGGCATTAGAGTGATTCTCTCTGAAAACCTTAAATATTAGAAGCAAGTGAGGAAATAGAGAAAAATTATACAAATATCATTTTTCGGCACAGCTTCGGAAGTCCATATATACCTCGTGAGAAAAATTATTCTGGAGGTGACAGTCACGTTGCCAGTCGTACACCGCGGTTTTGATCTCTTTATTTTTTGGAAAATGCTTGTCCCTCTACTTTCTGCAGGGACGGACACGAATCATAGTACTGCGCTTCATTTGAGGTGAGTTTAAGACATTCACTATTCAAAAAACGTGATGTTTGTCATGTATGGAGCAGCCGCCTTTGCACTGACGCTGGTTCCTTCTCCAACGTGCCACTTGTTTTATTCTTAAGGATTTCATAAGGATTCAGAATTTTATTGCACTTTTGAGGATCATATGTGAATCCCCTTTGTATTATTTGTATTTGTGTTCTTCAATAAAATGTAATTTTGTAAAAAGGTATGACCTAACCTTTGGTGCAGAAGTAGAAGTTTCGCCGCATATACCAAAGGACAGTGATTCGTTTCCCGTTCTGAGGGATATATTATATTGGCTACAAATTAATATAAATTAATAAGAACGGAGTGTAAATAGTTTAAAGTCAATCCAAATTGAAATTACAAAAAAAAATGCAATGCGAAAATTCCATGTAATGAGCTTATTTACTTACTGTACTTACATATTCAAATAAATAAGGAGATTAAATGCTGATATTATAATAATAAATCTATCAAAATTCCTTAATAGAATATCGCGATACGAAAGATGAATAATTACTTAATTAAACAAAAGGACATTTTACCTTTTATACTTGACTTTGACTGGCTTCGATCTCTATCTCTATTCCAACATCATTAATATTAACTAGTTCAGTCATTTGTGAGTGTATGAGAGGGAGAGAGGGTATGTATGATAGGGGCGGGAAACGAGAAATTAATAGCCTTAATTAAATTGGAATATAGAGGTAAAAAGAACGGAACATCAATTCAGGAAATATTTTATTTTAAATATGTTTGATTTCATTAATCTCAACTTGTTTAAGTCAAAGATTTTTTCAATTAATTTCAAATTCAATCAATGAAATCAAGCTTTGTGATGAAAATAATTAGTATTCTATTCTTCAGTATATAATACATATTTTAAGTCAATAATAAAATATGAGCTTCGAAGTGAAAGCCAAGAGGAAACCTTGCTTAAATATAAAATTTCAACCTCGAACGTTTTTTCGTTTTTGAGAATATCTTGTTCATAGACAGATAGACAGATAGAGCATTTTGAGAAACCCATCTTTTTAGACTCTAGAGGATCTCAAAACTTCAGTATCGATTTTTTTTTTTTTTTTTTTTTGTTTGACTTTCTCACATATATTATATAAGTAAGGAAGAAATTAGAGTAGCCTTGCTTTGTATACGTCACAACTTTCATACTTCACAAAAAGATGGGATCTAACATATATAGAAAGTGATACATCCATATATGTAAATGACATATGAATAATAAAAAAAAAAATAGCTGGAATTTGATGTCATTGTCAGAGAGAGATTTTTCTTTGGCTGAAATTCAACATGTCATCTTCATACCAACGTTAATCTTCCATTTTTTTCTTTTTTTTTTTTTTAAGTAATTAATTTGATTTTTTTTTCCCTCCTTAATAATTCCCTCTTGCTCTCGCTGAGAATGCCATTTAGAAAAATTGAGGTTCGAGTTCAACAAATCTTGAAGAGATGTTGTTTTTTCTTCCTCTTGTTCTGCTTGTTATCTTTTTTTTTTCTCTCTTTCGTTTTTGACGACATAAAATAAACGTACAACGACAGACGGCATTTAGTTATTGTTCTAATTTTACCTGATGCCTTCTCGTTTTCTTTCTCCTTTATCTCTCATATATATAATTTATCAACTTAAAGGTTTAATTAAACCATACATCTTAGGATTCAGTTAAACGTTCTTAGTAATTACAAGTTTTGTTTTTCTTTTTTTTTATGTTCAAAATCCTAATTTAATTTACTACCTTCACCTGTCGTTCCCTGAATTTTTTTAATGATATTTATTTTAAAATAGTAGCTATTTATTTAAAAAATCAGATCTAAAGAAAAAAATAGAGCAAGCAATAAAGACGTCTATAGCGAATTTTCCCGGGTGGTGTAAAAAGTTCGAATTTTTAAAGTCTATTTTATTTATGTATATGGCAGGGTTTCCCAAACTGAGGGTGGCGAAAAATTTTTAAAACAAGATAAAAAATAATGCGGTGTTAGAAAATAAAAGATAAACACAACTTTAAAATTGTTTAATATTTATTAATAACATACAAGCAAAATATATTTTTATACAGAATGAATTTATTTTTATAAAATATATTTTATTTTATTCTTAGTACATAATATTTATATTTGTAATAATGTAATAAATATTTATTCTGTTTGTTTATTATTTATATCATTTTTTTTGTCTTTTTCGCCATTTGAGGCCATTTAGACTCCATCCTTATTTATTTAAATCATTCTTCTATAATGAATAACTTGCTTTTCAAAGAGATTACTCGGGGGTCGCGACCTATAAAAATTTAGGAACCCCTGGAAAATGGTATGTGGCAAAAAGTATGTGTTTTGTGGCGAGTGCAAATTAATTATAATTACACTTCTGTTAGCTTGATGAAGTAGTGGACATAACGTTATGACTTACCTTATATTAATTTCAAAAAAATCGTTTGTCTATTGCCTTGAATATATTTGATGATAAGATTAATTTCATCAATTTTTCTCGATCTTCTAAGGCAGAGCCGATCATAGTCGGTACTATTAATAATTACCGGGGCCCTGTGATCCAAAGGGGCCACGATAAACAGTAGTCCTTGATGATGCTTCATCGCCAAAAGTTGAATTAAGTTCATCGATGCCCTGTTGTTGGGTTAATTCACGTCTAAAGTTGTAAAAAATATCTCTCTCGAAAATGTTCTCGATTTTAATTCCATTTTTAGCTGGGATGAATTTTTTCAAGTTATTGTTAACTACACAAATAGAACTCGTATGTCAATACGTTCTGAGTACGTATACCACCAAACTTTACGATAGAAGCGTCAGCAGCACTAGTTTAGCGGAATCCCGAAATATAAAAGCCAACCCTATATATAGGTATATAAATAACCTTCGTTCGATAGATGTCACGATGAAAATAAAATTGTTTTGTGCATCAATAAAAATAAACAGCTTCATAATTTCATTTATTTTTTAATTAAATTTTTTTTAAATTCATATTAAATAGATTTTAAAAAAGTTTTTTTTTTAGGACAATTGACAATTGACAATTATAATTAAATTTTGTCAAATGATTAAAAAAAAATCAATTTATTTATCAAAAATTCCCTTAATTGAAATTAAATAAAATGTATATCCTCTCTCTGTTCATTTAATGGAATAACGTGGCAACTTGAGAGATTTTTATCAAAGGTTGCAGCCACTTTCCATTTTTAGCCATGGGCCATATAGACATTAAACAATATACAAAGTCGGGTGGCCAACCAGGAGAAATTAAATAAGAAAGAAATCCTGATGGAAGGTATGATTTGTGCCTGAAACGTCGACAATTAAAAAGAATTAAATTAACAATGTTGGCTGTCCTGCCGTCCTTTCAGAGATCTCTCTATGTATCTATACTAAGTGTCGGCCCATTCGTCGATTGCCTGCCACGAGAATTTTCCGTTGAGCTGGAGCTTTGAAATTTTTTTATAAAATATTAAAGATGCTATGAAAAAAATACGGCTTCACAAAAAATAAAGGGGTGTCCAGGGGAGGGGGTGGATGGGGCTTCAGGAATTTTTATTTTCTTCGAAATTGTTGACATTTGAAGAGGAATGTACTTTTTCTTTCCCATCCTCGCCTGTCCTTCTATGTAACTATGTGACTTTTCAATTTAGCACCTGATGCAAAGAATAAACGATTAGAGAGATGAGCGATTAAATTAAACTTTGCTCCTTCTAACTACTTAAGTAATTAGATCGATTATATCAACTGATCTGGTTGTTAATTTAGTCAATAAATGATAAACTCGACTTATATTATAAAGCAAGGGCATTAGCGTAGGGGGTCAGGACCTGCCCCTCCTTTCCTCTTTTAGTTTTATAATTATTTTATTTATTAGTATTTGCATGTGTATTAATTAAATTTTCTTCTTCTCCTACTGGCCTAATATCTATTCTACATACAGGCCCCAAGAGGAGGGGGGTTTCTAACCCCCATAACCCCCAGATGGCCTAATTTTAGGGTGAGCCTTGGGAAAAAATTTTCTTGCTACCTGTTTGATATCAAGAATACAAAACTAAATAACTAGAATACCACTTTTAATAAATAAATAAATAATAACTTTTAGCACTTGTGGGCTTTTTATTTTAGTGAATCTGCTCCTCTTTATTTAAGAGCGGAAGAAATTAATGTACAAAAGATATAATATAAATGTAGTTCCATTCTTCTGAAAGGGAGATGAAGTGGCACCCGATTGATTCTCCAAATTCTAATATATCCAATTCAACTATTGCTAATATCGTAGGATAACCATGCAAAGTGAGCTAAGAAAGAATAATAAGAAAGACCTTTCAAAAATAGGATCTTTGCAGTTGAGCTAACGATTGGTCCATTCGACAAGTGATTCCATCAAACAGGAACCCCTTAAATATATTTACTCAAAGATGAGATCTAGCGCAATCGAATTCTCGCCGTAATTATACCAAATTTCATCAACTTTTTCGATTTATTTATAAGAACTGCTTATTTAATAAGAGTATATTGATCGATATACCGCGAATAATTTTGAAAATGGACTTAATATTTCGGTAACTTCCTTCCAATTTGATGGATTGTTAGAAAAATTGTCCATCTAATGACTAATTATTACACCAAGTTTAACCATAATTGTTGAAATTCCAAAACAAATTTTTCTTTAAAAAAATACAAAATTTATATGTATAAATAGAAATAAAAATTATTCAAAGATTTATATAAATTTTAGACAGGGGTATATTTACAAGATGGTAGATTAAAAAAAAAACGGAATAAAGATGTACTAGTGAATTTTTAAACCACTTGCAGCACTTATTATTATTAATATTATTATTATTATTAATATTGCCATCATCTGCCTTTTGTTAACAAGAAACTTGGAGAGTTAATGAAGTAGAGAAGGTTTTAGATTAATTGTCATCATCATCATCATTATTATTAGTTTGAACAAAAGACTTTCCTCTGGCTTTTGAGCGTCAATCCAATAAATATAAATTCATCTTTACCAGGGGAAGAATTGAGAGAGAGAGAGAGAGAAAGAGGCTGGTTGCAGCTTGTTAGCAATATACTACAAGTTTACATATTTGTATTTATTGTTCGTCTCCGGGCTAATTAGATTTATGCAAATCTAGATAGGTTTAATTTGAGTTCAAGACCTCAATAATTGTGACATGTTCGGGTTATATATTCTTGAGTGTCCGTTTTATGCATTGCTCGAGATTGGGAATTTTGAAGGATTTAATAAAAACTTTCAATTAAAGTTCTTAAAAAGGCAAAATTTGAAAGAAAAAATTGTAAATTGAGCAATAAAATGTGCAATATACCATAGAACAATGGTTCTTAATCTTCTTACTCGCGACGACCTAAATATACTAAAATATTTTTAAAGCCTTTTTGTGGCATCGGAAGCCGTCTCTATTTATTTATATTAATTGGTAGCCCTTTCGGATCCCCCTTAGGGGGTGGTTAAGCACTAGTGTAGAATACAAGTGGTTTCCCTAATTACGACGTAGGTGTTTGAATCTATAAGTTTATTTTTGTAGCCAATCCTTGACCTACATTTCGCCAACTATACAACAAAATAAACTATTTTTTTAGTCTTTTCGGCATCTGATGCCATATAGACTTTAAACAATTCAATTTATTTAAATAAACTTTTCTGTTCTTAAGCACAGCAGAAACATTCAAGATTCAAACGGATTTAAATAGAATAAAATAACACCAACTTGAACTTGAAATATAACACAAATTCTTTTTTTTTTATCAATATATTTTTAGAGAGAATTAGAAAATTCTTTTTCTTTCTGTGTCCTAGTCCCGCGCTACGGGGTCGGCACTCTTAATTCTCCCTCACCACTTTCCCTTCTCTAAGCAAGGCCAAGCTCGGACATAGGAGGAGCCGAGTATCCTGCGAGCTCTTCTATGTTGTAATCCAAGAAGCCCCATGTCGCATGCCGTCCTAGCCACCCCACTACTCTCTTGGCGTACGAAACAACAAATTTAAATAAAATTTTTTTTAATAAACAAATGATTATTTATCTCAGATGACAAATGATTATGAGACATGAATATTTGAAATTAATCTATTGTTGCTAATTTATCATTATAAAAATAATACCATTTGCCATTATTATATAAATATGGTGATTGTGACAGTATGAAAATTTGGATTTTTTTTTAATCGTAAAAATTAAGCAAGAAGCAAAAATTTTCTATGCTACTCGAATTTTTGAATAAGCCATGAGGTGAAGTCACGATTGCAGAACTGAGAGCCAGTTTTTGTGAAAAGAGAAATATTAATTGCAACAATTGCAAAGAAAGAAAAAACATAATTGTAAACATCAAACAAGAAAGGGCTGCTTAAGCCTAGTAACTGGTGGACTCATTAAAAAGTTAGGAGAATAAAAAATATAGTGTGACGCCGCACATCACACAACTTACCTTGACCTAAGATAAAGAAAATTGTTGTGCTGTCCTTCCATATTTTTTGTGTCGGCCCTTAGGTAGCCGTTCAATGTACAACCCTCTAACAATGTTGATTAATTTAATCAATATTGTTGGAGTAATTTAAGAGAAAATCACAAAAAACCTAAAAACGTTCAAGAGTAAAGTGAGCCCCGGACAATTCTTTATTAGGCGAGGATAAGAATTGATTTCAAAGATCATCTAATAAATAATTGTTTTAAGAATTTAAATCAAAATCGTTAGAGCGAATTATGAGAAAATCAAAAAAACTAAAAAACATATCAGTAAAGTACTAGTACTCTTTGGCTATGAAAAGTTTCGAGGTGCATATGACGAGAATATCTAGCTGAAATATAATATTTCAACCTCGTACGTTTTTTTTTTTTTGCTTTTGAGAAATCTTGTCCACTCACAGATGGATCATTTTGCGAGACCCATTTTTTAGATTCATGGAATCTCAAAACGTGTATTTCCGATGAAATCAATTTTTTTTGCGATCACAATACTTTCCTTATATTATATAATAAAAATTTTTTATTATGAATAACAAAATTCTATCAAATCAACAAATTCGGTTAATTCAAATATTTTAATGAGAAAAAACCATACAAGTGAAATTTCATCCCTACCTGACTCAAGAGGTGTGACCAGCAAAAGACCAAAGAGCCAACTGAATTCTCAACCTCGTCCTCCTCCGCTCAAACACACAGTCGAACATTTTATTATTTGAATGCTCAATTATGGGCTCTAATTTGAATCTTTGATTATCCAATTGTCACGTGTCAAGATATTTGAACTAGTTAGCTAGACTTTTGTTGTTGATGTTGTTGTCGAAGGTTGAAACGATTAGCATCTTTCATTTTCTTTTTCTTCACCATCTCTCCTCTTGCCAACATGCCAACTAACCAAATGCCCTTTTATCGATCACATGCCTGCCCCCTTCTCCCAAACATTAACATGCAAGTAGAAAATCAAATCAAATCATGATTGTTTCTAATCATTATCAGTCTTAAATAGACTCATATCACGATTTCTGGGAAATAATCAACAAAGTCTTATCGAGGCTAAAGCCCCAATGTTAAAATCTTTCTTTATTTTCTAGGGTTGTAAGTAAAATGTGAAATTCGCCAACGCTATAGTCAACGGTTATCTCTTCTGCAGTATAATCATGTTCAGAAGTATGAAGATTTCCTAACATTCATAGATGCCCACAAGATCATGCGCATGCGCCCGAGAGGGACAGAGATAACTCCTGAATGCTATCTCACTCAGCATGCCTGTTTACCATTGAAAAGAGGTCTCCAAGCCTCGCCTCACAGCCCAGGTTTTGTGTTCGGTCTGATTTTATTTATTATATGGAAAGGACAGAAATGCACCATTTAGAATAACATTCAAATGAGAATCCGTTAATTTAACACTTTTTATGAGTATTCTTTTATGAATCA
>JAAAKE020167247.1:0-11668 GCA_010014785.2 Anisolabis maritima
TTGAGATCAAAAACAATTATTTATCAACAAAAGAGGCTTTATTGTTTTTCAAAATATTCTCCATGAAGATCAATACACTTTTGCATGCGTTTGAACCAATTTTCGAAGGACTTTCCCCACACAGATTGAACCTCCAAAACATTTTGAACGCATCAACCGCTTCTTCAGATGTCAAAAAACGTTGCCCTCGCAATTTATTCTTAATATACGAGAATAAAAAGTCATTGGGTGCCAAATCAGGACTATACGGCAGATGACCCATCAAATCGACGTTTTGAGTGCTCAAAAAGTCTCTTGTTTGAGCCGATTTGTGAGAGGTCACATTGTCATGAAGGAGAAAGATCCGTCTTTGCCGGTTGGTTTTCCTTATTTCTTCGAAGACTTCTGGCAAACAAATGGTTGTGTACCATTCACAATTGACCGTTCTACGTTTCTCTAAAGGAACTTGCCACATGTCTAGTTTTTTTTGAAAAAACAGGCGACCATTTGTTTCGAAGTGCTTCGTGCACGAGCAACTTTTGTTGGATTTGGCTCATCTTGAAAGACCCATACAGTCAACTGCTGTTTATTTTCGGGTTAATACGCGTAAATTCACGATTAATCACCTGTCACAATGTCAGAGAAGTGTTTGGAGGCACCAAGATATTTTTTGAGAATTTCTTTCGATCGACACGAGCCTGATTTTGAGCGATTGTCATTATGTGGGATCCAACGCGAACAAATTTTTTTGACGGCCAAATGTTCATGCAATATTGAATGTATGCTGGTGCCACTAATGCCCAAGGATATTTCTCACGATAAGTCACACGCTCCTGCAGTATCAGTTCACGCACAGCATCAATGTTTTCCGGAACAAACGACCTTCACGAAATTCGTCCTTAACCGAACACGATTGAAGTCGGCAACCCATCAATAAACAGTAGGCCAAAAGTCGAATTAAGTTCATCGATGTACTGTTGTTGGATTAATTCATGTCTAAATAATCAGTCGGAAATGTTCACGATTTAATTCCATTTTTAGCCGAGATGCATTTTTTCACCTCCTTTGAGCGGCTCGGAATTAATAACACACAAAATTAGATACCGAATCCTAACAAAAAAAATCATTCCCCGGTTGATTACCCCTGGTGTATCGTGCACTGATGGAACACACCATTCTCTATCGCCGGTTTCGGGCTCTATGGCCCATTCCCGGTGCTTCTATTTGGAAGTGAGAGACCCTTCACCTCTCTACTCCCCTTTCTCTTCTTCTACCCTAATCAGATACCAAATTTGATTTCTTTTACTAATAATATTATGTTTGTATTTTAAATATAACGACAATCTAATTTAAAATTTGCGATATGCTTAATTACACCCATTTTTGTTAATTTATATAAATATCTCATCGAAAAATGTTAATAAAATTCAATAAATTATTTTCATAGGAGAAAAATTCAATTATACTGACAATTAGTTTTGTATTAATAATATATTAAAAGGACTCTGTTTACCAAGAGAGAATAATATCTATTTGTTTTATTTATAATAAATATGTATATATATTTATTTACATAATTATTATAAATATATAAAAACGTATATGGTATATATATGTACACGTTAACTATAGAAACATATAAACAAATATAAATATATTTCATATCAATGGATGGTTGTTGACAAACAAAAAAAAAATTTTTTTCTGCTCTCCAAAAATTTTGAATAATTCCTTAAATTCTTATTTTCTCTACTTTTTTAAAGTGTTATAATTGTATTAAATTCTGATCTTGTGATTTATTAAAAAATAATTGTGCGCGGTGGGCTCTCTGGGACCATCGGCAAGGGATTGGGGGTTTTTTTTTTTTATAGTCTTTGGCATCTGAGGCCATATAGACTTCAAATGATATACAATATTAATTCACATTAATAATTGCTTCTTTAATTGAAAAGGGAACTCATCTTGGGGCATTAATAGCGAAAGGCTTTGCATAGATCTTTAACTGAATCTTATACTGGCCTTTCATTTTGGCTCATTATTGAATAACTTTGGAAATTTATTTTTTATAATTTCCAAACTATAATCTGAATTATTTATATTATATATTCTTTTCACAATCCCAAATGGCTCTTTAGCAGCTTTCCTAAAAAGCATTCATCATATTTAATGTAAGAGGACTGTTTCCCTCCATAATTTTTTTATTTTTATTTATCTTAAACTTCTAACACCATGTATTAATAATATATTAAAAGGACTCTGTTTACCAAGAGAGAATAACATCTGTTTATTTTACAATATTTATAATATATATTATATATATACATTAACTATAGAAACATAAACAAATATGAATATATAGATATATATATATATATTTTTTTTTTTGTCTTTTCAGCATCTGAGACCACATAGACATTAAACATTATATAATTGTTTTTTACGATTTTCCAGACATATTTATTTAAATCAATTGGTATCCAATTTGATTTAAATAAATTTTCATCAGACTGCCTAGGATCCGAACCCACTCTCCTTGTCTTTTAAGGTTATCAATATTGACAATGTCAGTATCTTTAACCTCTCGGCCACGGGGAGGATAAATATATTTAATATCAGTATAAGTTTATTATTATATTATTATCATTTTGCAATAATATTTGCGGAAATAAAAATAATAGGATTATGATTAAAAAATTGAAATTATTTCTAGATCTGTTTTTATTTTTTAATTATAAAAATTTATATTATAAAGGCTCTGTTTCAGCTATCTACAGAAGTTATCGATATGGGTATAAAATTGCTAAAGCCTAATGATCTTGAGTAGAAATTAAAAAAAAAAAAACATCGTTCTATCTTAGATTGGTAGGGAGAGAGCGTTTCTTCTATTTCGTTTCCTTATTTCTTGGATCGACATTGAAGATATTTTTGAAAAAAGAAGAAGCCAGCCCGTAATTTAAGAGGGAAGACACGACAGAGAAGAAGAATGGGAAATGGAGAAATAAGTCTTAGTTTAATTGATTGTTGTTAACCAAATAATCGGGATATGAGCTTCTAAGAGAAGAAAGTAGAAGCAAAGAAAAATTTATATCCGTTAACTATGGTCTTTTTTCAACTATTAATAAACTTGGTTAGAAGCCCAAATTTTCTACCCTTCTGATGGCTCGCTCCCCCAGAAAGGTGGCGAACTCCAAAAAAAGGGCTCGAAAGGGAATATAATATTATGAAAAAAATTTGGGCAATGAAATAATTGAAACAAAGAGTAAAATAAACGAAAAAATTTGAGAAGAAAAGGTCAAATGAAAGATCCAACATAAAACATAAGACAAAAATTATTGCAGGCAATGGGAAACTGTTCCAGACATTTTTTTTTCTAAGTCAGATAGTTTTTTTAATCATTAATTTTTAGTTGTTATTTTTATTAATATTAATAATTAATAGCATTTAACATATTTTTTATTATTATTGTTGTTATTGTATATTATTGTTTATAGCTCAAGGTTTTTTTTTATTATAAGATTTATCGTACAATATTCTTTTTTTGGACAATGATTAATACTTATTAAAAGTCGCAAAAAAAGTGAGATAACTTTTCATTGGATAACTTCATGCAAAACGTCATGTTCGAAAAGTTAAAAAAAATTGTAAAACAAACCCAAGCAGGAAAGTTTTCAAATGCCCTAAATGTCTGTCTGTATGTCTGTCAGTTGATTCCCTTTCTTCTCCCTATCGATTTGTTTTTTTTTTTTTTTTGAAAGGTGGAGTTTGGAAGGACAATTCTGGAGATTTCCCAAGAGATCCCAGAAAAGAATATCTCCCTGAATTTAAACCTTTAAAATGAGTATCAACCCCCCCCCTTCCCTTCTTGAAATGGGTGGTATAATAAAATTCCAGCTCCTTTTATCTTAACTAGATTTTATTTATTTATTTATATTTTAATCCAATAAATTTAAAGTGAATTTTTTTCATACTTTGGAAACAACAGGCCCTTGACCTTAATATACTTATCTTGAATCTATCTACTCTTTTTATTTAGTTATGCAAGTGATTTCATATAAAAATCGAATATATTATCCAGGAATATGAAAGGGTTAGAAACCGGGCTTAAGAATGATATCTAATTTTTCGAATGGAAGCACGAGGAGAGAAGGGTTGGCAAGAAGGTAGTAATTGCCAAATTACAGACACTAAAGTCTTTTTATAAAAAAATATTAGTATAAACTTGGACCCCATTCGAGATTTTTGAAGTTTCAAAAATTTTTTAGGGATATATCTATCGAATTTTGGGACGCATTTCCTCTCTACCCCGTTGAGCACCTGTTCTTATAATGAAAAAACTTTTCGGAAATAATTTGAATTTATTTCATTGGATGGTATAGGTGAGATCCCTTTTAATTTATTGTGTGGATATAAACTAAAGCATAGATATCGTATGATGTTAATCTTACATAATAATTCCTATAAGAGCTAGCTAATCCTTAAGAATGAATAGAATATAGATTACTGAGGAGAGTTAGGGTATGTCGGCTTCCAGAGGTGTTAAGAAATATTCCCTCCACGCCAGAGCTAAAATTTAACATAATAAATAAAAATAGAGCATCCTCCATAGCATAGATTAGGCTCAAGTGGAAAGAGACAGGATTAAAAATAAATATAGCAGTCCGATATAGAATTGGTAAGTACAGGGTTGAATTCTACCCTTTGTGAAGAATTTCTAATTGAGAGCTTATAATATAACTTCTGACTGCTCTCTTAACAATATTATCATGAAAATATTTTTAAAAATTGTTAAAAATTAAACCTAATTCAAAGTTTTTTTCAATAAAGATTAAAATAATATTAATCTGTTTAAAAAGAAAATGCCAGCTGTTATAAAGATTCCTATTTCAAAAACAAGTCAATAAATAAATAGGATAGCTTAAATCAAAAAGGTGTCCAGTGGGACCATTTTTCATAGATTTCATGCAAATAATTAAAAATTATTTATTCTCTTTTTTTTGATATGAATAAAAAAGCCTTAACAAAGAGAGAGAGAAGGGGGGGGGGGGTGGAGATTACCGCCACATAGGCTGGAGAACCTAGCACCATAAAAAAACTCTCATGTCATTCCGGGTCACCGGTCAGGCATAACAGTCACTACAATGCGGGGAGATGGAATAAAAATACGTATAAGCTCCCTTTTATTATTTTTTCATCCCAGTTCAATTCATCTACATTGTCTTTTCTCATAAAGAATTCAAAACAATTTTATTTAATTTTATTATTTTGCAAATATGCACTTTAAACAATAAAAAAAATATAAGTTATTTCTTAGTTTATTGCTTCTTTAGAGTAAGTTTACAAACATTAACTAATGAAGAGTATAGACTTGGCCTTTGTTATCTTAACCTTTTAATTTACTTTATCTTTCTGTTTATCTATCTACTGTATACATTCATGCTATGTACAAAAAATAAGTGAAGGCATACACCTTAAATCAAACAGACCTTTTCCTCAATTAAAGGACTTTTAAAACATCTAAGTTTAAAGTTTTTTCCTAGGATGGAAAAAATTCTCAGATGGGCAGAGTTTATCCATCACTTAGAGGCAAAGAAGCCGCGGAACCAACTAAAGAGACTTATAGTGGATGACCTTCATAATGTCAAAGTGGGGATAAGATTTTTGTAATTAAAGAGCAGACAGGACAAAAAATTTCATCTAAAAGGATGCGATTAGCTGAGGGGATAAAGCAGTTAAGTTGTTTCTTAACCTGAGTCACTAAAGATCGAGGTTCAAGTTCACCTCAGAGCAAAAATCCTCTCAAAAGAGGGTAGGAAATTAAAACCCACCTCAGGATAATCACACTAGTTACTCCTCCAAGTATCAAGAGAATAAGAGAGAGAAATAAATTCAACAAATATTTATTAGAGAAGCTGACAGGACTAAAAAATTTAATTCCCCGACCAAACTCCTTGTATAGCGTTGTACATAGTCAGCATGTCTGCTTAATCCATAATCGATAATCAAAGTTTACCAAGGCATCCTTCGACACGCTTGTGTCTCACAGGCTCTTGTTTAAGATCCCTATTGACACGTATCTCTTCCCCATACGATCTGCTAATGAAAATGATTGCACCCTCTCGAAGTCCTAATTCATCCTATTGTTATATTCTCTTTTTTTATTGTTACTATTATTATTGTATATTTTTAAAGGTAAAAATGCTCTCCACCTGTGGCAAATGATTAGAAGTATTAACATTGACAATATTGTTAGTCTTAAATGCCAAAGAATATGGGTTCGGATCCCAGATAGTATGAAATTTTTTTATAACACGTTATGGGATGGTAAGAAAACAAATTTTGTCAGCAATCAACTCAGGTGAAATATCAAAATATCTCTCTAACTATTAATTATTACTATTAAATTATACCTACATGTAAAGGGCTGTTGGGGCCAAGATTTTTAAAATTCAAAAATGCTGGGCCCGGGATCATTTTATGCCAATCATACTCTTTTTCTATTCTATTAAGACTTTAAATTCAAAATTTTATCATGTTTGAACTTTTGGGGGCCAAGATATTAAAAAAAAAAAATTTTTTTTCAAAATGGTTGTATTTATTTTGGAAAATGTTTAATTTGTTTTGGAAAAGGTTGAAATTGACTTGGAAAATGTTGATGTTGAAGTGGAACTGCTATATTATATATACAATTTTGTCTAAATCCATTCAAGCTATTCACTAGCAATAGTGTCTATAGACTCACACACACATGCACGATAATATTTGGACTCAGGGGACCTCAACCGATTGAAAAAATCAGAAATACTAAATAAATATTCACAGCACTCCGAGTGTATAGAAAAGTAAAAAAAAAAAACTAAAATAGAGGTTAGTTTCAAAAAGAGCAAAAAGAGGGGCGTGAGATGCAATTTCCTCGATTCTTAATTATTGTGAGATTGTTTGTGTGCCCAGAGACCAAGTGACCTCCTGGATTGTTTGGCTATTTTGACTTGGAAAGGTCACCCCCACCAATAAAAGGTCAAACCCTGGGAGGTCCCGCCCTTGCCTTGATCAAACATCAGCTGCCTTGTTCCATCTAGGACCCGCCCTCTCGGTTCGGAGGCTCAATTAATTTTTGTTCTAATTAACATTGAGAAAAATTTTGAATTCTGTTAGTCAAAAACATAATTACTATCAAAAAAATAATAGAATAACTCTAATTCTTTAACATTTAGCCTATATTATTAATGACTTCCTAACAACATCTGAAGGATTGTATTTAGGAAAGTCTAATAATCGTGATTCCTTTTGAAATCAGTACATCTTAAAGATTTTATAATTTATTATATGTTCAGCTAATTTAATCAAAAATTTTAAAATAGTTTAAGAGAAAATCACAAAATACTAAAAACGTACATGAGTAAAGTTGGCCAAAACAATTTTTTTTTTTTGAGGGAGGGGGAATAACATTTCAAACATCATCTAAAAAATAATTGTTTTATGAATTTTAATCAAAATCGTTAGAGCAAATTTTGGAAAAATCGAAAAAACTAAAAAAGTACATCAGAATTGACTGAATTATTTGAAAGGTTTCGAGGTGCAAGCGACCTAGCTTAAATATAAAATTTCAGCCTCGTACGTTTTTTCGTTTTGGAGAAATTTTGTTCACATACACACAGAGAGAGAAAGAGACCATTTTGCGAAACCCATTTTTTACTCAGGGGATCTCAAAACGTGTATTTCCGTTGAAATCTCGACATCGATTTTTTTGCGATCGCAATACTTTCTCACTATATATTACATATATATAGCTAAGAGAGGGTCACAAAATTAAAATATAAATTTGATCAATAAACTAAAGAAAAAAATTTGATTAAGAGCACATTATACAATTTTCTATTATCTACCTAGATAAGGGAAAATAATGAGATGTGTGGTACATTTTTCTACATATATTTTTTTCTTTCTGATAATATATAAACACTCAAGAAGTACCACCAATTTAATTGTGAGTGAATCTTATCTCCAATTTTAGTCCGAGAGCATACCAAGAATCGAGCGAGCGACTCGTGGCCTACCAAGGGAAAACCATAGGCAAAATAAACACCTTTTAATGAATATGCCAATAAGTTTCATTGCGCATACAAAGATGAGTTGCACCAGATACTATATTATTAGAAACTATTTTGAAATTTTTCTCTTTCCGAGTGAACATTTCAAAAATCCAAATCTTTTTTTATAAAATCAGAATAAATAAGGATTATATGAATCTAATTTCAAAATCTAGACCCATCTCAAATAAGAAAGACACAAGTCCAAAATTAAAGGCTTGCCATTTTCAAGTCAAAAGTTACCGTTTAATTTTTTTCTTTTTATGGCCTCCAACAATTTTGGGGTGAATGAAAGTTAGTACATCTAATATATATGAATTTTAATAAAAAGTAAAAATACCTGCAAATGGAAAGAGTTAAGCCACCAAAACAACGTAGAGAAGGGAGGACAAACGTTCGCGTGGGTTCATCATAATGATACTCACAAATATTTTGATGCGAAAAACACAGATTCAATGTTAACTATTCGGAGCCACTATGGCTACTGAAGCAGGTGGGGTCCTGCATCTCCTTTTAGAGGAATAGAGCTCTGAGAGAAGGTAGCTAGGCCAAGCTCTTGTCTAATCTTAATCGTGAGAGATTATTAGCTGGTGACCGAGACTAAACATTAAAAAAGCGGGAGTGGAGGTGATGACGTATTAATCCAAATTCATCCCCTCCATCCGGGCCCTCCTCGGGCATGGCCATCTCTGGCCCTGAAGCGAGCATTAGAAAATTACCTCAAATGCATCTTGACTATCACTTGGAGCACACGCACCAGACTTAATTGAAACGCCATTATAATTAAAATAAATTGAAATTAAATCGATTAACGAATAATGCATTAATTTTTTTTTTTTTTTGAATTTATTATTCTTTCTTTTAAAATATAAAACAATAAAAAATAAAAGTATTTATTATTAATATTATTTATTAAATAATGCTCCGAACCCTTGGTGCAGAGGTAGATGTCTCGTTTCAGGCACCAAAGGACAATGATTCGCCTCCCGTCCTAAGCCATAAAAATTTATTTATATTAAATTGCCTACCATTTTATATAAATAAATAATGACGGAGTTTAAATGGCCTCGGATGCCCAAAAAACTTTAAAAAAATTTATTAAATAATGATAATAATAATTATTATTATTATATTTATTATAAGTGAACAAATATGGCACTTAATAGAAGTTTTTTCGGCCTATAAAATATGCATTTTTATGTGATCAAAATTGCAATAGTGATATCCTATGCATATATTGGAGTCAACTTAAGACTTTTTGAAGTAGATCAACTGCATTTAAAATAAATAGAAATATTTTAGATCACTAATGGTGCTAGTTCTCTATGTTCATGTTAATATTGTGTGACTTTTTGCCGCTTCTACTATCTACTGTATTTTTTAAATGAATTTTGGAATAAATTTTTTTATATTTAGCAAGAATCGTTATTTTATATTTTAATTATATCATAAATTTTTTTACTTGTGGAAGAAAGAATTAATTTTTGAGTCTTCAAGGAACCACAAGAATATTGGTATTGAGGATTTCTTAAGTGGACAAAGAATCAACAGGCGACTATATTTAGATTAGTGAGTGGTAATTTTTATTAACGCAAAAAATATTGAACTGAAACCTGTCACGAATCGATTAGAACGATAGAAAGGGCCCAATTTGACAGAAATGGTAATCACACACACACACACTAGAATCAGGGGTCTTAAAAACGTGTACTTCTGTTGAAATTCCAATATTTTTTCCTTCCCAATACTTACATTATAGTATGTATTAAATAAGTAAAAGTAGAAATTACCGCATCTAAAAGGTCATCTGATCAGCTTTTAATTTTTAATCCATCATTCTCTTTGTGAGTGAATAGATATGATTGCCACCAAACGTCTTGACTCTAACTGTAAGAGGTGACCAGGAATCTACCCAGGAAAATATTCCGGGCAACATCGAACCTAAAATTTGGACATTTCGGGAGGGGGGGGGAGATAGACAGAGTATGTCCGAACCTTTGAGGTTCTCCTAAGGAAGTACCAAAAATCAATATACATTTACGTATTTGGGCAATTTTAATAGATTTCATAAAAAAATCAAAAGTTCACATTTTTGCTTTGTCCTATAATAATAATAATAAGTAGAAAGTATTATGATCATGAAAATTTTTTTTAAATATCTTTACGTCAAAAGGGTTCCAAAAATGGAAAAATATCTTAACATGCATCTGCGATCGAAAAAGAATGAAACTAAACAACTTTATAGCGCTAGGAGTGCCTAAGAAGGAATTAAAATTTTAAAGGAATTCGTCTCCACGAAGCTGATAAAATGGTCTCCAATATTTCCCACCATTCACCGGACTAAATCTTTCTAAACTAAATCGGTGATAAAAATTATGGCGTTTCTCTTTATTCCTGGGCAAATTTTATAACAATCCGTTGATTGGGAGCGGATTTATTCTAAAAATTGAAAAAAAAAATTGGGTACAAGATAAATAAACATATGTCATTAGAGAGAGAAAGTAAAATTTTATTTAATCTTTTCGACTTTTTTAAAATTCAATTAATGAAAAGATATTTATTTATCCAAACAACATGACCTGACTTGCATACTCGATAGGGTTGTAGAGCCCCATCTTATTTATGATATGGTAAGCAATGTTTAAAAAATGCAGGAAACTGTAAATTGTAAGTTCGTTACCTATTTTTTTATGAATTTTAATTGATAATGGAGAATGAATGGATGTATTTGAAATTGGTGGTGTGTACGTTATTAAATCGAATTGAAATAGTACAAGCTGCAGAATGGGCCATACTAGTTAGTGATTAGAGGACATCAAAGCAATCAAGAGGCTCAGTTGGTTAAAATCCCTCCCACCAGAACGGGCTAAATAAAAAGTATATAGGTATTAAAATTTCAAGCCTTTAAATTAAATAAATTAGTCCTTTTGTGTGTTTTCAACATCCAAATAATAATTTATTAATTATTTAACTAATTAATTAAAATTATCAAATCAAGAGCAGTAGGTCTCTTTTTCCTTGTCATGATTAGGGGTCGATATAAAAAAATGTAATTGAAAAAAAGAGCAAGCCGGTCGGTGCTTGAGGGAAAAGAAGTGACATATGCTGAAGAATCGACTAATTAAGCAAATTTTCTTTAGGTATTTGAACAAAAAGCCAGCAAATATTTTTATCCACACGAATTTAATTTATTTTGCAGATAGTATGAGTGATATATATCCATTTACTCTCAGTAAATAAAATTAATTATCACTTTAATTAATAAATAAGGAAAGACCTCCTCAGGAGGGTCTTTATATCAAAATTTTATTTAACATTTTTTTTAAAGTGTGTGCTTGAGCCTTTGCATTATAAAGACAAAATTTATTTCATTATGGATAAAGATCTTTAATTTTGAATAAGTTTACATATATTATATATATAATATATTATTAAACTAAAGTTATTATCAAATAAATAAATATGAATATTTCTTTTCTAAAATGATCTCACTAAAAATAATTTTTTTTTTGGAGATTTTGGGGTGGAGGTTTTGAACCCCCTCAAATTGTCCAAAAATTAAATATAAATTAATAAATTAATGAATTTACAATATATGATAT